>JAUNZM010000497.1:27500-42500 GCA_033459285.1 Clamator glandarius | reverse complement strand
GCTTGTTCCTACTACAAAGTTAGATAAACATACTTTAAAAATGATAAGATTGGGCCAGATTGATTTTACTTTCAGATTTTATATAAAGTAGAATTCTTTCTGAGTACGTGTTTGGATTTTTTTGATCCTACTTATGAGCAGAAATACACAAGTACAGCACAGAGAAATCAAGACGTCAGGCTTCCAGGGGAGGTTAAATAATCTGCAGGCATTTTGGGAGGTTTTGCAGAGATTTTTTTGCAATTGCAGGACATTACAGATCTTAAAAAAAAAAAATCTTTATTCATGTTGACCTGGTGGTAACAAGTCGCCTTGCCAAATAGGAACGCCAAAATCTCTAGTGGACTTAGGATCAGAGGTCCTCAGTTGATGAAGGCTGCTCACGTTGCAGAGCGCAAGGTCGTGGTAACAGGAGGTAAACAGGTTGGAGGGGGTGGGAGGGGGACGGCCAGATCACTCTTCTAGTTGGGTGATCTAGACAGTGGCTATAGGGAGGGACTCTGCAGAAGTCAAGGATAAAGCATTAACAGCATCTAGTAGGCAAATGATGGAGAACCTCTTCAGGATGATGAGTGAGTCCATTATTGGGGGAGCAGTCTCACTATGGGTAGCTCCAGGTCAGACAGGTTTAATGTGTGTGCACAGTGGTCCACACCAGCACAGATACAGCAACAGCAGAAGAGATTCAGGGAAAATAGTTCTGCTGAGAAGATCTCATACAAAGCACAAGCTAGATGTGCAAAGGCACGCCTACTCCTAAAGTCAGGGTAAGGAGAGTTTTGGGGGCATAGTGCAACCTTCTTTAAGGAGAAGCATGAGAAACCCCACTTGCATCCACATGTAGCCCTGAGCCTCTTACTCACATGATGAAGTTATAAGCCTGTGGTCTTTGGGGGTCAAACTAACACCTAAATGTGTATTCCCATACCTGCAGTAAACTGACTGAGGACAAGTCCTTCCCGTCCATAAGACACTACATCAGTGTTATGCTAGGGTCAAGCCAGCAGTGAGGTATCACATTACTTCTGAAACTACTGTTTTGTGGGCTTGTGAGGAGGCTGATAACACTGCGACCAGCCCCTTCCTCATGAACGTCCCACCAAGACAGCTTTTTAACAAAGAGCTGCAAGGCAGCCTGCCTATCCAGTGGGCCCTCCACAAACTAGGGACTTATCATAGAATCATCAGGTTGGAAGAGAACCATCAGACCATCGAGTCCAACCATTCCTATCAAACGCTAAACCATGCCCCTCAGCACCTGGTCCACCTGTGCCTTAAACACCTCCAGGGAAGGTGACTCAACCACCTCCCTGGGCAGCCTGTGCCAGTGCCCAATGACCCTTTCTGCGAAAATTTTTTTCCTAATGTTCAGCCTAAACCTCCCCTGGCGGAACTTGAGGCCATTCCCTCTTGTCCTGTCCCCTGTCACTTGGGAGAAGCGGCCAGCACCCTCCTCTCCACAAACTCCCCTCAGGTAGTTGTAGAGAGCAATGAGGTCTCCTCTCAGCCTCCTCTTCTCCAGGCTAAACAACCCCAGCTCTCTCAGCTGCTCCTCATAAGGCCTGTTCTCCTGCCCCTGCACAGATCTATCACTGTTTCCAGGATAATGCTGCCCTGAGCAGCACACTCTTACTGTCAGTTTTCCTGCGCTCTCAAGGGCAGCATCAGCAATACCTTACTGCTGTCCTAGCTCCTGCCACATCTATCCAAACCATCACCTCCCCTCATGCACAGACACTTTTCCCTGAGCACGGTGAGCTGCTGTGTGGGACCATCTTAGCACTGCAAGTTGGTGTGGCAGCATATCAAGCAGGAGGCTTTGGCTTCTACAGAGAAATTGGAAGCAGGTTTTGGAGTAAGTTGCTACACTTTTTGGCGTGAAAGCCATGACAGCATATGGCCCAATGTTCTCAGTTTAAGTCTGACACTTAACATTATTTAACAGTTTCTGTGTTAGGTGCTTTATAAGGTAAAGGAAATTAACAATTTTCAGCTAATTAGATCACTCAATTGGCTGAACATCCTGGACACCTCTTAGGAAAAAAAAACAGGTTGGCTCAAGTGATGGAAAGGCTAATGCCTCTTCCATTATCACTTATGAGGAGAGGGAAATAGTTGGAAAGGATGCTTTTATTTTAAAAACAAAAATGAAAAATACCTCAACTATTGGACACTCTAGTAAACACACTTTTCTCCCCATCACCATCTTTCTAGAAAGCAAAGCATCAATTTGCACACCACCTCATGTGTCCAAATCCCCCTGGCTACAGCAGCAGCTCTCTGGTGCCACCATGGTCTGCATTTATTGCCGTCAAGTTCCCTATCACAACTCCTGCTGCACAAATCTGTTAGGAAATGGATTTTTTTTGGAAAGAGAAAAAGATGCACAAGAAATTGGGTGGCCATTCAGGACATCTGCTCTCCCACTGTGGCACACAAAGAGAAGCTCACTCTTTTGGGACAGTGCTAACAACACAGCACTGAATCTGGCATTTGGGAAAGGAAAAGCATTAGTCTGAATCAGGGTAAAAAGAGAAAAATTAGGAAAAGGAAGGAGGTTTTTTTGTTGTTGTTCTTACACTGTAGCTTTTATACTCTTGGTAAAAAGCTGTAAAACACATGCCCTTCAAATGATTTAAGAATGTATTTTAAAAGCGTTTGCTCAAAATGAAGCTGAGATCCCTTAACCCTTGCGTAGAGTTTAGGGCACTAGTAATCTACTGCTAGTTTACTGTTATCTCCTCTGCCAAGCTCAGAAAGAGGAGAAAGAATGGGCATGGCTCTTACAAGGAAAAAAACTGACAGTGGGGCCACTGAGATGTCTGATAATATCGGGGAAGTGAAAACTGTAGTGCAGTGAAAATGGATACTGTGTGATACATTAGATTTAATCACTTGCATTTCAATTAAGCTTTTCCACAAATAAAGATTGGGAAGTACTCTGCAGGCTCCCTGCGTGGCTAGAGCGCCAAGTGCTGTTGGTGCTGTGTGCCCCGTCTGGATGCACACAACAGAGCTTCCACGGCTCCCTCAGGCTGAAACCCTCCTTTTGCCTCCCAGGGTCCTCCCTGATATTACCCATCTTCCCATTTTGCAGTATGCGAGAGGCATCCCACACATGTCAGCACCCCTGGAGAATCTCTGTCCTGGGACTGCTGTGCCTGCAGTTCCAGGGATGAGCCTATCCATCACAGAAACACAGCTACTCTCTCCTACAAACACAACAGCCTTAACATGAAAAGTTGATAAGTCTTGCGTGTAGAGTGGGCTAAAGCAAAATAAAAATATTTTCCATTTACAATTTCTTTAGACTTTTTGAAATTCAGTTCACTCTTTTCCCTACCCTTGAAAATCATCAATAGCTTTTTAATAGGGAGATGATAATCAAACTTCCTTTTCTGCCTTACTAATGAATTAGAACTGCATGAGATGTAGAGGTTTCTAATGGAAATTCTGATTGTCCTTAACTCACTGCATTGCCAATGGCACTGCCACAGAATGGAAAAATCACTAAGGCTCCTACAGCTTAGGATAGTTGTGGGTTTAGTCTGTGTTGGGAAATGTAAGAAAGAATCACAGGAGGGTTACTGTCACACCCAAGAAGCTGCGTCATATAAAAGCTGATGGAGAAATAAAACTTTCATGCACCAGAATAGCCTAACTCAGTCCCATTTGTGGTGAAATGCAATCTGCTACAAGTGGCTGCTTACAATGCCAAGCGGCATATTATATGCCCTGCTGCCAAATTCCGGCAGGTACCACATACAAGCGCCCACAAAAAACCTGTCCAGAAAAGTGAGTACAGGGATGCCCACCCAATTCTAGCTCTGCTGTGGGAATAGCAGAGATATTATTGCATACTCTCCTGGACACATCAGCCAGACAGGAATGTGATGTGTTACTCACAAGGACCAGGAGGCACAGCCTGGACTGTGATGAGCAGGTATGTCTCTCACCAGCAGTAAGTCCTCTGCTTTCATGGTGTATTTCCATGCATAACAGAGCTAGGCAGGCAGAAACTGCTAGGCCATGGATATAGAGGAAAAGTTCTTCACAGAGATTGTACTGAGGGGGAATTCTTTCTGTGTTCAGCAGAATTTGGCCCCATAGATGGACTATTAACACTATACTAGAAGTGACAATTAATGGCTTACAAATCTAGAGTACAACTTACATATATAAAAACTAAGTCGCAACAGTAAACAGCAGTAATTCGTATTGCTTGCTCTTGCTCACTTTTTCTGTCTCTCTGCATTGCAGTCACTTTTGCCTTCACTATCTGGCCCTAAAAAGCTCCAACTGTGCCCTCTACCTCCTCAGTTTGTCTGTGCTGGGGTGGGGGGAGTAAGGAGGGAGGCAGAGGAGAGGAATGGGAAGCAGGTGGTGTTTAATCAGACTGGCAGAGAAATAAGCGGTCACCGGGGTCCTTTTCTGGGTGGCATGAAGGTGGTAAGCATGCCCTCTGGCATCAGGATACCACCTATTCCCCTTCCCCTGGATGGAGGTAGGGGCAGGGGAAGGAAGCTGTGAATGAAGCCCTGGCTCCACCAGCCCAGGCTCTCCCCAGCTAACTCTAACAAACCACCTCCCAGCATAACCATGCTTTTCAGGGAAGCCTAAACCCACTGCAGCAGGATAAACTGCTCCACCTATTCCACCCTGAGCCATGCAGCCAGCCAAATGGCAAACACCCCGCTACAAGCTTCAGTGCGGGACCTGCTGGGGACTGATGCACCTCGCCAGCCTGTGACGTCAGAACGTGAAGTCACAGAATCACAGAATCACAGAATAACCAGGTTGGAAGAGACCCACTGGATCATCGAGTCCAACCATTCCCACCAATCCCTAAATCATGCTCCTAAGCACCTCATCCACCCTAACCTTAAACACCTCCAGGGATGGCGACTCAACCACCTCCCTGGGCAGACCGTTCCAATGCCTAACCACCCTCTCCGTGAAGAACTTTTTCCTAATCTCAAGCCTAAATCTTCCCTGGCAGAGCTTGAGGCCATTCCCTCTCGTCCTGTCCCCTGTCACTTGGGAGAAGAGGCCAGCACCCTCCTCTCCACAATCTCCCTTCAGGTAGTTGTAGAGAGTAATAAGGTCTCCCCTAAGTTTTATGTTCCAATGGACTGAGCTCCCTGTTGTTTAATTCTTCTTTATCTCTCTGGAAGGAAATGGTGCGACTTCAGACGGTGCTGGATTAGATAACCTCGAGGCTGGGCCTTGTCTGATGGGGCCAGCCCTCTCCTCAATTCCATGAGAAAAACCACTTCAGCTTCCCCCTGAACATTGATGCTCAGCGGTTAAAGAACTTTGATTTGAAATGGTTATTTCACCTCTGTTCCCTAAAAACTTTCTGAAGTTGTGGACTATGCCTCTTCATGCATTCATGTGTCTATGCCACTGTTTCTCCCCCTCAAGTCCTAATCAATGCAGCAGCCCTTCTGCTTAGCAACAGAGATCACATCACCCTCATTTGCTGCTCTCTAAAAAATCCTCTCCATTAACTACAGAAACAAGTTCAAGGCCACATTTTTGAGCAGTCTGGACCACCACCTGGACATGGCTTCTTCTGTCGGCATACTTCCATTAGAGCCTTGAAACCTCGCCCCTATAGAGGGCAGTTCACAAGTCCCTCTGGTGGCACAGAAAATGAGGCAGAGCCCAGCTTCCTACCTTCCCCTTCTGCATATAAGAAAGATGAACCTTGCCCCTTCCAGATCGACAGGGAGAAATAATCTCTAATACATTGATTACTTTCAGCCAGCCCTTCTGGATGGCCTTCTCTCTCTTGTCTACCCACAGTTACGCATCGGGAAGACACCAAGCTCTCCCACTGCACTACTAAATTCAGCAATACTCTAGTATTGCAGGTGATGAGCTCTATGTAACTACAGAAAGTGATCCAGTATTCCGTAGAATCCTTTCCTCTTGGACCAAAGAGTATTTCTTAACTTCACTTCTTGTGTTATTAATGTCACTTCCGTAGGATACTGGATCATGGCTACTTCACCTCCCAGGCTTGCACTCTTTCTCTCTCTCTCTCTCATGCAGGTGAAGGAACACACAGTCCTCATGGATCCCTGCAATATTCTGCTCTTACTTCCTTAGAGCCTCAGTATTTCACCCTTACAGTTATAAGTATCTTCGAAAAAAGTGTCCCCATTGCATTCCGCACCAACATCAGAAGGTCTCTCTGCAAGCAAATCTGCACTGCTACTGCTCTCTCAGCCCAGGGGTACCTGCTTTGAGACGGGGCAGGACCCCAGAAAGCTGGGCCAGAAACCAGTGTGGATCATGATGCTCCTAAACCTCTCCTATGGTTTCCAAAGATTATGACAGTTTGCTAATTCACCTTATGAAAGCTTGACTCATGTCCATTTTAAAACACATTGAAGATATCAAGCGAACAGTGTTCTGCCTGAAGGTGACCTATTCAAAGTCCTATAGGATGGGCAATCCTATCTGTAAGACTTCTCTTAAAGTCAGTCACACAGCCCTGACCCGGCACTGTGAGATGGTATTGGCTGGGACCTCCTCTTTTGGCAAGTATGCCTTACAAAAATAAAAACAATGCCCCTCTCCATCCCATATCCATAAACGTGATGGTTTGGTGGCTCCAAATCCAGGTCTGCATTCAATTTTTGTTTTAAAATAAACAAATGAAACTTTTTTCCATTTAATATTTAACATATATTCACACACTTGACTGTATAGTAACACAACAAAAGACAGCTCTTCAGCTGGCACAGATTAATTAGCTGCAATGATTGCTGGAGCTGATTTACACCAGAAACTGAGCATCCAGCCCAGAATTTAGTTCAGTGTCATGGAGAAAATGCAGAGGGTGGGTGGGATGTGGAGGAAAAAATATTACCGATCTATTAAGTTAACCCACTAATTCACATCTCTCCGGTATGACATTTATATAGAACAGCTTAGATAAAAGTTTAGAAGATCAAACATTTTCCTCAGTTTTCACAGTATAAAACATTCTAGGTCCCTTCAATGTGGCACACTAAAACACATATTTCAGCCGATCAGGTCTTGTGAATACCTTACTTCTTCACTGGATGACGCAGCTTCTTCAAACACTTTGAGTGAGAAATTTAGCTGTCATTTAAAAGAAATCAAGAAAGTCTAGAAGCATGTGCAACTTGCATGTTACTCATTATCACAACTAGGATTTTTAAATGGTAGTAGAAATCATGGATTTCTTTTATTTTTCTTATTTTTTTTCAAACATCAGGTTTTTAAAATTGAACTGCCTCGCCTAATGAACTCTTTCTATGTTCAAATGAAGGATGAATGATAAAACATTTCAGCTTGTGAGGGATAAGACTTCAGGCGAGTGAGGGACAACATGGGTTAAAATTCACCTTGTTTCTCACTCCTCATCTACGATGTTTTTTTGGAGAACAACGGACATCTGGAAATCAGTTTTACATAGAAAAATAGAAAACAGGGAAGAACCAGGAAGATGAATAAAGGCTCATCACAGACACAAAAGACCAGAGCAAAAAGAAGCTTGGATTTGGGTATTCTTGTCTGGCAAGGAGGCAGGCAGTAAGGCTAATGAAGCATTTGCGATATGGGACGTATGCCAGCGTAACAAAGAAGATGTGCATCAGCTCTGCAGATGTGCCAAAGCCCCCAGAGCAAAATAATGACATAATCACCATCAGTGTCACAGACCAGACTGTACACAAGGTGACATGGGAGAGAATAAATAAGAGTCTTTAGAGGGTTGTAGTACACACACGGGAAGGAATAGCCATTCCTCACAACTGCCACAAGAGAGTGGCGAGATGTTGGGTATTAATGTGTGCAGCTAGTAAAAGGAATCTTGAATTGTGCAAGGCTAGCGCACTATAAATTGGTGCTTTTCTCCATCTCCAGTTGATGTTTCAATTCCCACTTCCCCTTGTTGAATGCAAAATGAAATGGCAGTAGGAGTCAGAAGAGTTTGCCAAGTTTTGTTTTGGTTTTGCTGGTTTCTTTTTCTTTTTCTTTTTTTTATTTTTTTGGAAGGGGGTTGTTTTGTTTGAAAAGGGGATGGGGCAATAAGGATGAGTACCACTGAACAATTGTAAAAGGAAAAAAATACACCCCCCAAAACCTCAAAACAAAACACAGCACACAGGCACAGAAATCCTGCACCATTCAGCCGGAACAATCCTAGGATTCCCCTAGAGCAAAATTAGAAACAAACGAGGACGAGTTTTGCGTTTTTTTGGGGGGGGGTTATGCTTTCTGGTTTACTGCTATACATGAACTAAACCAGGAAAAAATCCACTAAAATATTTTTTCCATGCTAAAAGACAAGATTACTATTTTATTGATCAGTAATAAAACATCGCTTAGGGCAATTTAGTACTTAACATGTTATTTGCGGTGGGGAGTAATCTGAAAAGCTCTGAGTAGCCTTAAATCATTTCACAACAGCTCTTCCTGCATAAAAGCAAGTGTTCGCCTCTGTACAGCTGTGTGATTTTGTGGTGTACTTTTTTTACAAGACTTTTGTCAATTTTTAAAGGGAACATCTGTTTGATAAAGTAGAACAACACTGGTAGTAATCCACAGGCCTAAGTGGGCAAACTGTGAAAGAGCAGGAGATAGGCTGACGGCACCAACAGAGCTCTAGCAGAAGGAACACTCAAGTACGTAATTGTTTGCAGGATCTGGCCCTACAAGAGGAGCTCAGAAGAACAAAGCACTTGGCTTCACCAGTGTCCCTTTTCATTGCTTCTAATGAAAGATTCATAAGAATAACTTTAATTTTTTATGATCTTTTTTTGCATTACTGTATTAGCTGCATCTACTTTGTATGCAATTTCTTCTTAAATACAGAAAACTTGTTTCAAAATGCCAGGCATAATAACTTAATCAGTACAATAATTGATCTTGATTGTTGTGCAGTCCTTCTTAACAGTAAGGAAGTGAGACGGAGCCCAGAAAATGCTGATGTGATTATTCCTTTTCACTGCAAAGTGATGGATTTTTGAAGAATGCAGGTGAAAGTCCAGAGTGGAGTTGTTCGGTTTTTTTTAAAAAAAGATGGAAAAAAATTATTAAAACCTCCCTAATTTGCTAGTTAAACTGTTCAGTGGAAGAATGATTGTATTTGTCCTTTTTGGCTTCGCCCAATTAATTGGAGCAGTAATATAATGATTGTTAATAAAGAACCATAATTTGACTGTACTTCTTGCCTATCTACTATAACCACACCACATCTTTGTTTAGCATATCATTGGGGAAAACAAGGAAGCATGTATATAATTTCTTTCTCTTGTATATAAAGTTTAATAATTATGCCACAGAGGATTCTAAATTAATTGCAGAAGGCACAACAGTATTAATAATCTGTTTAGCAAACTCTGGCTTCTTTGCAGTTTGATGTTACAAACAGAGACAGTATGAACTGTGGCAGTTTTTTAAACTGGACGAGTGTTTGTTTCTGTTACAGCTTATACTAATGTTTTCTTTTAAGCTTTTTCTACTGTGCACCTTTCTTCACTCTAAGAAAAAAAAAACAAACCATAAAACAAAACCACAGAACAACTCAACAAACAAGCCTGTGCTTATTTGAGTACGTTTCGATCAAAGCTGACAGATCGATTTTTTCATTTATTTACCAAAGTTTCATTGCAGTCATTCCTCATAATAACAGCAGTGTTTTAATTTCTTTTCTTCCCTTGAATAAGAGAGAAGGGATTCTGAGAAAGTTTTTAATTAGCCAAATAGGTCTGTGTAATCTAGATGAAATAAACACACTCGTTTGAAAGGGTTGTTAGAACTTTTCCAGCCATTTAATCCATAGATGGCTGAACACAATGATACCTTCCACAGAAAGCTACAGCCACCACCAGCAGCTGTTAGAAGAGAGCTTGCTCCCTGCTCCTATTGATAACCCTTTGTGGAATGAAGAAAAAGAGCTGAGGGAAGGAGAACTGAATGTCAGACAATAGACATCGCTACACACACTGTCTCTGAACTTTCCTCATCTCTGAAGGACAATTAATTATGAAGGCCTTTGGGGTAGGTCGAAGCAAGGGAAAACCTACTGCTGGCCCAGCACTCCAGCCGCTATCTCTGTGTTTGTTAAATGGTTGTGCCTGTTGGGGAACCAGAGTAGCAGCCACCAAAATAGCCAATAGATCATTTAGGAAAAAAGAGCAAAAGATTTTTTTATGTGTGTCTGTCCTTGTATAATTCTATTCTCACTGTGAAATCATCCATACACAAAACACAAGGACGACTTTTTTTTTTTTTTAAAGAGCCACAGGGTAGGTTACAGTCAGAAACGGCCTCTCAGTGGTGTGTTAAAAAGGATGGTCTTTTCACCAAATCATTTCACAGAGGCAAAACAGACAAACACAAAGAGTTGAGACTTTTTCTCCTACATTAAATAGAGTAACTGATAAGGTCAGACATATGATACCTAAAGACATGAATCTGTGAACTCTTGAAGTCAAAGGACTTCTCTGTGCAAAGGAACAATCTTTCAAAGGAAATAGATCATAGAACTCCACTGAATCCCCTTTAAACTTTATGAAGCAGGAGGAGAAAAAGCTCTAAGTAGGGAAGCTTGACAGAAGAGCCTTGAACTATTTTCTGAAGGAAAGATGAGACCCTCCCTAGGCTGCCACAAAACATCTTTTTTTTTTCTAAAGGCTCTTCTGAACTTTGATATGTGCCAAGACACCGCTATTGAAAGCTGTATAATTATGTGCTATAGCCACTGTAGAAAATGCTTTGTTCACCACAACAAAGAACAATAAGCAAAGTAAAGTGACATTACACTGTATCTTTTTCTTTAAGAATATTGAGAAAGGTCACGGTACGTTATAACTAATAAAGCTGTTGAGTAAGGAAGTTTAAAGTTGATCTTGCTGTGCTTAAATGTAACCCAATGACAAAAAGGCAGAGGGAACTAAAATTGTAATGACATTAAAAAATAGATCATATATCAACGTGCCAACTTCTTTATACAAACACCTTGAATCCAAAGGACACAAACAGGAAAACCGAGTGTAATCCTGCAACAGTATTCCTCTCACACTTCTCTCCCTAATAGCTTCCAACTACAATCTGCAGTTCAACTAACTGCAAAAACTGATTAATAAGCATTAATTGATACCTGCAATGCATAGACCTTCTATTGCAAGCTTTGGATTTTGTTACTTGATTAAAAACCAGGTTCATTTCCTGAGCAGTTTCAAGGAAAGATCTGCTGTTTCACATGAGAGCCTCTTCCAAATTAAAAAACCAAAAAAGCCAAAAAAACTCCAAACAAACCCCCCAAAAACCAGCCTGAGGGCATCAATTAAATTTCCTGAAACCAAGATTTTTCAGTGAAAAAAAATCCATCTAACACCTGTGTTTCAGGGTTTCTTTTTTTCAGAGGGATCAGGGCAGTTACGTTTGCTACTCTCAAACTGCCAAAGCAGCTTTACTCTCCTGCTGATCACCAGACAGCAGCCCTCCGACTTTGTCTTTAAGAATGCTGAGAACAATGTTGAAATGCTACAACAATAAAGCCCTTGAAGAAGGAAGTATACAGCTGAGGGAAAAAATGTGAGGAGCTTAATACTGAAACGAACAACTGTCCAGTTAGGCTGGGCCCACTGCTGGTACCACAAGAAGTGCAGAGTCTGCTACAGCAGAGCAGTTTGTAGGGGAAGAGCAATCTCTGAGATGGAAGTTAGCAAGTTATGGACTTGATTTTTACTTCTCTTGAGGCCACTTTGCACTGCTCTGCCGTGTAAAGGAGTATTACTGTGGTTATAAATTGTACTTTACAGTGATGTGTATTGCAAAACCACTCATAAGTGGCTTTAGTTCAAATAAGAATCAGGTTTGAAGGTTTTAATTTTCCTTTTCATGAACCTCAATTCAGCTCAAGATGAATCCTGCAGATGAAAATGAAGAAGAATACAGTTCCTAAAATAAGCAAGAGTGGCCAGAATTTTTGATAATTTAGAATGTCTTAGTTTTTGGATGCAGCGCTGGGCATACTTCATTTTCAGGGACCAGACCGTCAAGGACCTCCTGAAAAAGTGGCTCTCATTAACAGATCTCCAGTTGAGCATCCCAAAATGGAACTGGCCTAAAATCATCATCACTTCTGAAAATTTTGGCAGCCAGCATTCCTCTCAAGGGTTTGTAGGCCACTTATGTGACTGGGTTATTACTTAGATTTTACAGTTGGTGCTATTTGAATTGTTTTACATAATCTCGTTGATTTTTATGAGACTAACTCAGAGTGCCTTAAGTTAAACATTCTGCTAAGACTTGAGTACAACTGGTCTTAATTAGTTTTTTCCCACAAGTGTGGTTTTCCCCTGCCAAAAGCAGAGCAAACTTCTTAAAAATGATTTTCTCCCTCTTCGAAACGATGCCACGTGCCTCAACTACTGCTATGAAAAGAGGCAATCATCACGTCAAGCCCCACTGTACCAAAACTGCATACAGTGTATTTGTGCAAATAACGCAGCTTGGCAGACGTTTCACTATTGTGATCAACCTCAATAACTACGTCTGCAAAACCAGGCGAGTTCCAGTGAAGCAGCAGGCAGGCTGAGCTCAGAAAGATGGCGTGTGCGGGGGCTTGCTCTGGTGTTCATTTGCTCACTATACAGAGGAGAGTGGCTAGTGTAAGGAGTAGGCAGGAGGACACAGAGTGAAATTGCTAGCACAGAGAGGCTGTGAGATTTCAGAACTAAGATTTAGTTGTTAAATGCCCACATGGAAAAGGAACATGCATTGCGCGGAGAGATGTTAATACACAGAAAGTGATGGTAACTACAAAAAAATGCCAGAAAACAAAGGTGATAGAGAAGGAGTGGGAGCCAAAGCAAGGCTAAACCTCAGGTATTGTCCTCAGGCCAATTCCTTTTGCTTGTTTTAAGTACATAAATTGGTAAAAAATAAATCTTATTTATGTTTTTTCACCACATTTTTTAATTTTAACTTGCAGCATGGTGTCCCCCTTATTTGAAATCGCCTTGACAGTCACAACTGTGAGCTCTGAAAATCTGTTTTAGGATGGATTTTGAGAGTTATGAAATTATTTAGGTTTTTTTTGTTTTAATGCATAGCGACGGTACCTGTCTTTAATTATTGCAGCTGGCATTCAAAGGCCTATGGCAACACTACCGACGAGACAGATATCAAGTGGCACAGCAAGCTGTCCTCTCTTTCTGACCAATTTCCAACTTAGGCATTTGCGCTGGGACATTGATATCTGAGGTTTTCATTCACCAGGACAACCCATCTTCTCTTTTTCCCTCACTGGAAGAACTGCCCTGCGGCTGAGAAGCATCTTTACGGTTCACGAAAAAAATTGTGGGTCCTCCCCTCACCCTTTAAAGACTCAGTTTCAAATTGTCCTGTGCAGCTCGGCACAGGTTTCTCGAGCTAACCCTACTGCTAGAGAGAGAAATGTGGAACCCACTAGACACACATACGCACACATGCACACAAAACACAGGCAAAGTTGCATCACGCTGGAGGAGGCGTTGTATCTGTCGCTGGCTCACAGCCACAAGGGTACAATGGCAAAGCTAAAACCGATAGGGCATGTGGTTTGTAAAACATCTTATTTGACTTTGCTACGAGCTGTCAGTTCCAATGTGCAGGGAAAGGAACACAGTATCACAGATTCCTGAGGAAATCAATGGCACAGCCTGATACGGACCAAATGCACATTTTAGCTTTATCATTTTTTCCTCATAGTCAGTTTAGGAAAATTAAACTCTATGTGTGAATTTCAGCGAAGAAGAAATAAAGGGGGAGAGTTTTGGAATAGTAGTGTAAGTGATTTAAGAGAAACAACATATCAGACTAACCAGAAGATCAGCAAAGCATCATCGAAGTATGAGAGGAAGGAACTTTGATGAAGCTAAATATGGCAAATGCTCAGTTTGCTAAATCCCTTTGGATCCAATTTCAACATTACAGTACTTGTCATTTTTGCTTTGCAGCTTGTGGGGGTGAGGACAGGCATTTATTGAGAAAAGTTACATTGGCTATATTGGAAACTGCACTGTATACTTTAACAACCTCATATCTGGTGGATCTTCAGGGCAAAACCAAGATTTAAACCTCTAGGAAATCCTCATTACACTAGATAACACAAGTAAGAACATATGAAGTGGCTGCTAATTGTTCTCATATACATCATCCTTTTCCCTCCACGATGGGGGAAAAAACCAAGGGTTCCTTTCTTACCAGCTACTAGACACCTTGCTGAGATTAGGAGACTGCAATCACTAGCAGTGCTAAACACACAAGACATATATTTTCTTATCTACCTGAAAACATCAATAACCTCTCCAAATTTCTTCACCAAAGTAATCCATTTACATTAACAATGCAACTAATGTTTTGAAATACGCAATAAGTGCCTGAAATCATCAAGGACCCGAGAACTTTTGAGAGCAAAGAACATTTCAACCTACATTCTGCAAACAGACAAAAAGTTGCATTCAAAAGTAAATAAGCTTGAGGGAATTTAAGAACATTTTGACAGAAAAAAGTTGGTCACACTTATTTCCTTACATATTTCTTTTTGTTTTCCTGTATTTAGCTACTATGCCTTGGCATGGAGGCAGACCTACCTCTCAGGGGCAGGAGTCTCCTGTCCGGTGCGCATGTCAGTGCCCAAAAGGGCCAGAGCCCTCAGGAGGGCCTGTGAGTGCTGGCACACCAAGCATACAGTCTGGATGTTGTCGTCAACTACAACGAATGGCAAAATCCCCAAGGAACATTCTCTTTCCTACTCTTTCATCTGCCCCTTCCATGCAACCATTCTCCCATTCCCAGGAGAGGGGGAAGGAGCCAAGAAAGTCTTTGCTTAAAAACTTTTTGTATCATCTGAACTTACATGCTGTGAAAATGAGCGCCACTAAAAATCCTATGTAAGGATTTTAGGCAGGAAACTGCCTTTCTTTGGTGGGCACATGTCACTTTTGCTACAGGAGGGTACTCATTATG
>JAUNZM010000497.1:0-22500 GCA_033459285.1 Clamator glandarius | reverse complement strand
TGCCTGAAACGCTCCCTCTGATTCTTCCTTTGCAGGTGGATCCACTCCGAAAGCAAACCCTCCACTTGGCCTGCTGCTCCATTCGCAGCTTTTTTTTTTGTGTATAATGATTCTTGACTGGCCATTTAGCGTAGGAAGTGCCTGTTTTGCTTCCCCCCCTTCCTTTTTATAAATGTTGTCCCCATCCGCTCAGCACATGGCACTGAATGAGAGGAACCTCCAAGGGCACGGCTGTGAGGGGCAGAAGTGTACTGAGATGTGCAAGTGCATGCAACATTAAATGAAAAAAATAATGGGAAAAACTGCCAAGAAAACTTGACTAAAGAGAACTGATCAGCAGAAAATGGGCCAAGTTCACAAACCTGTGTGATAATCTCCCACTAAGACTTAAAAAACCCATAACCCAAAAGTGATTAAAAGAAGGATTTCAGTAATTTGTTTGGGAGGGGGGAGTCTAACAAACTAATTTAAGCTAATGTAATGTTTATAAAGTTACTTAGATAATGATACCATGTATGCCATTATAATCATTAAAACCCAATCTATGTTTTTTTTTAAAAAAACTTAGATGATTAACACAAAATCAAGTTGATGTGAAGGAACAATTACTTTTAGAAAAAAAATCAGGAGGTCCTAATATTCTGTAGAATGAGGGAGGATGCAGCTGTACGTCGACAGCTTTCATATCCTCATTTGAATAATGTGGCCTGAATCTGTCACTTTATTCATCCTCCTTATGCTCAGTGTACTCTGCATCAACAACAAATTAAGTTGTAAATAAGAGACAATCATCACTTTTGTTTTTAAGCAGCTTCTGCATGGAGAATTTCAATGTACTGTTTCTTTTTGACAGAAAGAAAGGGATTCTACACTCTGTTTATGTAAGCACAAATATGAGGAAACCAACCGAAATGAAACAATAAGGGAGCACTTGAGAGCTGCTCCAAAACGTTCTTGGAAGTACATTTCTACCACCACAGAAATATCATTTTTAATAGGATATTTATAACAAAATCTGTTTAATTTACTGTAATAATTATTCTTAGGTTGCTCTAAGATTTCAATGACTTTTTATTTTTAAACTAAAAAATATCCCTTTTCCTCATCTAACTGCAAGCAAGGTCCACCTCACCAGGATCAAGTGAATAAAGACAGCTGTAACATTTGTGTACCCAGAAATATTATTAATCTCTAATATGATAATATGATACCATTTCAGGAGCAAATACAGCATGCAGTAAGGAGAGGTGGAAGAGATTTGCTTACCTTTACGTCTGAGAAGTAGGTTTTCAGCATATTGGAACTTGGGTACCGGGTGTAAAAGAACATGAGCTTGGCCTTTTTCAAGTGATTCGGTGACAAGCCTTCCTGCATGTAGGATTGAGTTAGTAAAGGAAAATGCTGTTCTTGAGAAAGCTGTTTCTGAACCCAGAGAGCTAGCAAAGTGCCCCCTTAAACACTCTACAGTTCCCGCCGACTACAGGAGAAAAAAATAACATTTAAATTGCCGCATTGAAATTTTCTGTAAAATGGCTAAATTAGGGATGTGAGGATATCTAACTTAAACTCTGTATTTTCTATCAGTCTGGCTGCTGACACTCGGGAATCTTGCAAGTTTACGGCTTGTGTACCATATGAATGTTCACTTGTTGCTAAGGAAACAAATGTATGAAGCATGTGCCACAGAAAACTTATCAGAAGCTTTTCTGCTTCTTTTGCAATTCCAGCTAAAGTTTCTTTTTCTCTCAGTGTTGTGCGACTTGCACAAAATAAAGCTAATGTGCGTGAAATAGTCGGAGCTGCTTTATCATTTTGTGTGATGTTTTATACAGGGGGTACATCTCACCTGTTTAATTTGCATCAATAGATTTTAGTATCTTGAGTAACTCTCTTTAATCTGGCCGTTACTTTGCTCCAGTGACCACCTTGCAAATCAAAGTGAAATTTGTAACAGGCAAAGCCCCTCTGCCATTCAGTCTCCCTTCCCCCCCCCCCCCCCCCCCCCAAACTTGTCGCATCCTGATTTACACAGTTAACTCCTCGGAGAACAAAGCTGTATTTGGGGCTAACCAATCAATAAATGTGGGCTAGAAGATCAATAAATGGCCACTTACCCTATAAGGCAGCCTATTTATCCTAGAAACATCATTACCTTTTAGATTTGTAAACAGAAGCAACTAAAAGAGTTCCCAAGGGAATGTGAAGCTAACCATAACCATCTTGGCTTGCTGATTTTCCTCTCAGCTTCTTGGCTCTCTTTTGTGTACTGCGTGCTAGGTCTGGTCACATCTGTGCCGCAGGCTGGCCCTGCCATTTCCTCAGCAAATTAATGGCTTTATAATTTATCAGAAATGAAGATGCACGTGGAGAAAATCAATGCGACCCCCACAAGGTCAATTAAGGGTTCTTCCCAGAAGCTTCTCTGGGACTGTTTCTCCTAAAAACAATTGTTGAAAATTTCACTCGTTTCACACCTTATGGTGGGGGGAAGGTCAACCAAGTTGTCAGATGAACTGAAGCCAAGGTGCCTCTTCCACCTTATGGCTGGGCGCATGTCAGCACAGAACATCTCATTCCAGGCCTCGAGATGGGAAATCCAGACTAAATTTTATCATCAGGCTACTGATGATTAGCTAGGTTTTTTTTCAGCAGTATTCCTTTTTCTCTAATTCATGAAATCTACTGAAACCCCTTCCTTTTATTTCAGTTAAAAGATTCACTTTTAGATAATGTAGCATTTAAAAAACAAAAAAAAAGTCATCAACAATGTTAGTTTAAAAACCTCTTATTATCTAGAAGCATATGGAAAACGGCTCAGCTGAACTTGCATTTTGTTTTAGATGCTTAATGATTACAAAGAAGATAATTTATGACTGACATACTTCTTGTGCCAAGAGAAGAGTTGAAAGAACCTCCAGTTACCTCCATTAGACTGATAGAGAAGTCTAAAAGAGCATTACACTCTGCAGTGCCATCTGTCAAAATACGTAAGTGAAATAATAGTAGCAAGCTGTCACCTATTGCTTAGTGATAAGAGTTTTAGACAAATCAAAACTTCTATGCCAGAAATGCATTTTATACGATCCTTTCAGGAAAGTGGAAGTCCAAAGGGGCATTCCAGTAACTAGAAGAAAAAAAAAAGTCCTAGGTCTCCTTAATTTGCAGCTCCTCTGACACTGACAACATGTTAAGATCATGTTTGGTGTATATTCTCTTTCAGTGCAAGCTCAAAGATGAACTTAAACTTTAAAAAAACGCTCTTATATTTGCTGGATTTAAGCATATTAGACAGTTGTCTAAGCATTTGGATTCCTTCAGCATTTATGATTTTTAAATATTCTCTGCTCTAGTGCCAGAGGATATTGATATTGAATGAAACATGTATTAAAAGATGTTCTGAGACTCAGATTCTCAGAAATCCATTTTTATTAAAATTATACTTGTTCTTAAGCACTTAGTAGCCTTAAAGTGATATCAAGTATGCAACAATTCTTTGTATCTTGATCCTAAGGTTAACGCTTTTCTGTGATAAAATATGCGATCTGTAATAATCTTGAAAAAAATAGTTAATGACAGACTTAAGAGCTAAGAATTAGATAACCCATTGCTATTTCAGAAAAAACTGAACTGACCAATTGCTTAATTTCCTTTTTAAGTGCTTGGGCTGAAAAGCAACTGTTCTTCCAAGAAAGCACTAGCTGTTTCCAGGATACTTACACACGCACAATGACTCATGATGAAATAGATTCAGTAAACATACAGCTGTACCGAACACGAGCTAAGCCCCATTCAAGGCCAGGAAAGAAAACGAGCACAAATAAATATTAAGGAGGTAAAGGGAGGAGGGGTGCCGAATGGAACGCAAACAAGCTCTGTCCCAGCAGCTCGTGTGGCTTGCTTCAATTCTCTTAGCTATAGCTTTGTGAAGACAGATGACATTCAATTCTATGGGTAATGCAAAATAGACAATAACTGCTGAAACTTGAGCCAGCTGCCAGGTGTAAAAAAGAAAAAAAAAAAGAGGAGAGAAAGAAAAGATGATAAATCCATAAATTAATGAAAGACATCTGCTCAGGAACATAAAAGATCAGAGGAACAGTGTACTGCAGCTGAACCTAAAGCGGTGTTCAAACAACCTGAGAGTTTCAGCGTTGTGCGTTTACACAGTGCAACGTAGCCTCACCCAACGCAGCAGCAGCAGCGGCAAAAAGGCAAAATGCTTAGAAATAGGAAGTGAAAAACCAGGAATGAAACACATACACGCTCTTGTGTGTTTCGGCTGGAGAAGCACAGGGGTAGCCTTGCACAGCATTTGACTCATTTGCACTTCAATCCTCCCAGGTAATGCTCCTCTTTGGCAAAAATATTTTTTAGTGGAGATGATCTTTTGCTCTTGTTACTCTCAGCCTGAGCTTCCACAAATGCTCTAACAGGCTTTTCGAGCCCGCATAGGTATTGAACTGAAGGAAAAGAGGTGAGAATAGGCTGTATCAGGTAAAAAATCAGCATTAGCAAAGCCAAGCTGCTCCTTAAGTTACCCCTCAGGTCCTTCTGATCAACAAAGCTCCAAAGAGCTGTATATCACAGCATCTTCAAGACCCTCCAAAGAACAGGCTGGCTGGAAAGCATTCATTCATCATCCAGGTTTTATCAACAGCACAGAGTTATCCAGCTTGCTGTACAATCACTCTTTTTTTTTTTTTTTAAGTTTAATTAGTTTAATTCTAGTCAGATTTAATAACTCCTCATTTCAAAATGTTGTAATTCACTAATTATAGCTTTCACACATTGGGACTGTGAAATTCATTCCAGTTGGACTGGAATTCTGTTTAAAAATAAATAAATAAATTGTAGAAAGTTCTACTAATATTTTAAAGCCCTCCTGCCAGGGAGAGCACACTAAACTTCTTCACCTTTACAGATGTCTTAACAGCATACAAAATACTGTTGTGCTTCAATTTTGATCTATGCAAATATTCTGGGTCTGAACAAGGCTATTTTTCTTAAGATGCAAAGAGGATGCATGACAAAAGAAGACCATGCAGAAAAACAATTTGCTGTCTGTCCCAAATTCCTTGGGAATTTGAATAAAACTTAATATTTGATTAAACAGATTAGTTTGCAAAAATACAGACTGCATTCGTGACCAAGAAGGGAATTCACAGTGCAGGTGTATCTTATCTTGTTTAGCAACATAAGCAAACATTAACCATTTCCTTCTGCAATTCAGCAAAGAACGATCAGATACAATTTACATGTATTGCTTAAAAAAAAAAGGAACAAAACCCCAACAAACCTCAGGCTAGTTCAGTGTTTTAGCGTGCTACTAAAACCTGAACTTGGCAGTATCTGCTAGTCTTATCTTCTCATCCTGGCTGTATTGTCCAGGAAAACAGATGTTGCTTTCTGCAGGGAAGAAAGACCTAACTCTCTCAAGAAATATATTCCTTATATGTGCACACTCAACCATGTAAAATAAAAGTGCCAGAACAGACTTATCCACAAACACACAAACACATACTGTGCCTTTCCCTGGAAACTGTAAGGTACCTAGACAAATACATGGCTGCTAGAAAAAAACACCCATTCCCCACAGCTGAGCTGTATAACCAACGTACACATTGTATAGAAGTGCTATTTAATAAATCTATTTGTCCCAAAAGGTCTGTATCGAAACCCAGGTCAGACTGCACCCTGCAACAACGTCAAGGTGGGAAAGTCAAGACTGATTTCACAATGGTAGGGAGACAGACAAAAAAGGAGAAAAGGAATCACTGTAGCACTTGGAATTTCCCCTAACTAAGCCTCAGTGTGGCAGGGGGACCTCACACCCCTGTTTTCGCAGAAGCAACAAGCTCCATTAGCGACTGTCAGTGGGAATGAGCAGGAGAAAGGCAGAGAAACAGCAGAGGCAAGGAAGAGATGCTCCATGGGTGAAGAGCATCATGTGCAGTCCTAAAACTACTCCTAGTTTACATGCTAGGCATTTTTTTACTTCTGATCACTCCTCTCTTAGGATAGGAGAACTATTTTTATACAAAAACAATTAGTATGCCGCTGTACTGTTTGGCAGAAATTACTTAATTGCTCTGGCCTGAGTCTTGCCCTCGGCTGCCACTCCTGTGCCCTCAGGCCTGCTTTCCAAGCATTGCAGCTTACATTTCAATATGCAAGAAAGTTTATCAGTCTGTATGTCCAAAAGTAAATGGCAGTAGCTGAGAGTTATGCTGGTGTTAGACCAATTCCTCTGTTTTGCCATACAACGTATATGGTGAGGTGAAGATTTCCCTGCTACCTATGCAGCAGAGAGATCCTCTTTCAGTCCTCAGACATCATGTCCATTACCAGCTGGGTCTTTAAAACACAAACAGCTAAGGAAGGTACTTTCAAACCAGGAATCCTTCCCCCTGAAGAAATGGGACTGTTCGTGCACGTCAGATAGCAGCAATTCTTGACTGAGTTTTAACCTAAGTTAGTTCATAGACTGGTGGTGATGGACTCTGGACCTGCTGCACCTGCCTTCGTCCCAGTGGTGCCAGCTGTCATGGGAGGGATGGGAAGTCCAGGTAACCAGCAGGTCTTGAGCCCTGCCAGCACACTCCTGAGGATTTAACACATCTAGGAAAAATATGGTAAATTTATCTAAAATCACCTGAGTTATTAATCACCT
Organism: Clamator glandarius; assembly: GCA_033459285.1. Classification (NCBI taxonomy): domain Eukaryota; kingdom Metazoa; phylum Chordata; class Aves; order Cuculiformes; family Cuculidae; genus Clamator; species Clamator glandarius. The sequence continues at coordinate 15,830 of JAUNZM010000497.1, read as the reverse complement.
AGAAGATACCCAGGGATGGGGCCCAGCCTCATGTATCAGCCTTCACACCATACGTGTGGAAAGGGGAAAAGTTCCGCAGCATCACTACCTTTACTCAGGGAGGGGCAGAGTTACTCTGTCACAATCATTTTCTTCAGCTGGGCAAGAAAATTAACTATGTCTAAGGCTCTGCGCTTGTACTGTTGCCTTCGGCTGGGACCTTTGAGCTGGGATAAACAATTCTAGCACTAGGCAAATGTAGTTATTTTATTCACTTTTCATACAACTGCACTTGGAAGAAAAATCTTTTGACCAAAATGCACATTAGGGGAAAAGATGCAAAGAGTGGGAGGTGTTATTGATAAAAAAAAATATAAATAAAAAAACCCAGAAATTTAGTACTAGTTTCCAGGGAAAAAAAATCGTGACTATGTCTGGATATGCCTAAATAAAGCCAGAGATGTATTTTTGCCCCTAAAGAGCCTGCTATTGAGCTAAAATATGAGATTTTATTACCATCTTTTTTTTTGTCAAGCAAGGGAAGTGTCCTATAAATTTAATACAGCTGAAGTTTTATATTTAATTGTTCTCTTTAGCTTTCCAAAATAATTTGCTTTGTGTATGTTAGGACAAAAGATTTTTGTGTATGGCTGAACAGAGGTTAATCATGCATAGCAGGCAGCTGCACAAGGGCTGAGAAACAGACCTCTGGGTGGGGGAAAGGAACTTGATGCAGCCTGAATATATCGGTACCTGTGTCTTTTGTGCTGCATTTCCCTTATGGGCTTAAAAGCTGAAGGCTTATGATGACCAGGCTACGGCTCTCAGTGAGTCCCAGCGACACCACTAGTGCAGGTTGTGCGCTGGCCTGGCAGGGGAGGGAATGGAGGCAGAATGGGTTCTGGCTGACGGTGATGCCCCTCTCAATCACCTGCCTGCCCAGGGAAGGACCTGCCAGCCCAGGGAAACGCACCAACACCCAGGTTGTGGGTCTGGCTCAGTTTCTGACCCTACAAGATGGTCTAAAGGCTTGGGAAGTGTGAACACTGTTGCTGAAGGAGTACCATCAGCCAACAGTTGGCATTTTATTTGGCCCCATCAAGCCCCCTTCTCAACTCCCTCACAAGTGCCTGGCTCCTGCAGTGGCCAGGGGGAAGCACTGGGGTGCAGGCATGGCCCCTCATCCTCCCCCACTGGCCATTGCCAGGTTATCACTCATCTTTTGAAAAGGATATTGCATTTCCCGAGTAAGGCGAGATTTCAGACATGTCTTGAAGGTCGCCGCATTCAGACTTTATGAGGGACAAGGAGAGGCCCTCGGCAGCGCTGGGAGGGTGGGCCGGTGAGCAGGGGTGGTGATTCATGTGGTGTGATGACATCTTGGTCCTCAGGCTGGTGGTCTCCCGGGTGAGGTCAAGGGATTCAGGAGAAGCACGCTCTTTCCCCGGAAAGGAAGCTGATGGGGCACCCAGAGGGCTCTGGAATGGGTAGGCCATGAGGGGCAGTGGGAAGGGGTGACGGAAGGACGAGGTGGAGAAGCCAGCGGTGGCTGAGAGTGGGGACTGATGCAGAGAGGCATGGTGGCCACCAGCCGGCGGGGCTGAGGCGGATTGGTCGGAGGAGTTTTTGCGGACAACTAGGGGCAGTGCCTCGGTTTGGTCAGTGGCACCGGGCATGGGGACACTGCCGAAGGTGTCAAGGGGGTTGGGAATGATGACGTCCCCAAAGCACTGCAGGCGCTGGTTGGCCGTGTGGAAGTTGTGGTTCTCCCCGTTGACGGCAAACCTCGCCTGTGGAATCTGGAGAGGTGGGAAGACCTGAGGAAGCTGGCGGGAGGGCTTCGATGAAAAAACTTTGACCACCGTGTCCACCACTTGTGACATGGCAGTGTTCAACTCCTGCTTCAATGTTTCAGCCAAATGTTTGCCTTCGGGGTGGAAGGCATTTGTCCCTTGCTCCTTCTCCTTGGGACCTTCTCTTTTCGGCTTGTTCTCCGCAATCTCCTGCTCCCGGATGAGGGCCCGCGCCCTGTCAATGAACTGTCCCGGGTCCAGCTCACACATCTCATTGTCCGACCTGCCGACAGAGTCACCGGCCCTTCCATCCACGGTTTCAGAGCGCATGCTGTCTTCAGACAGGTTGCCATCTTCATCATTTTCAGAGTCAGTGCTGTCGTAGATCTGGTAGAACTTCTCCTGCAGCTGGCGCAGCTGCTTCTGCATGTCCTCCAGCTGCTGCTTCAGCTGTCTGCGCTCCTCTCGCTTTTGCTCTTTCCTTGCTGAAACCAGCTGCTGGAAACTCTGCTGCTGCTGTTGCGGCAGCTTTTGCTTGCGTTTGTTTTCTCTGTAACTTTCTCGGGGACTCACAGACTGCGGAGCTATTTCTCTTTCATTTTCATTGCCCCTTAATGCCACACTGGGGGAATGGCTCATACCCCGAATTATATTCTCAACCCGGGCGCGTTTAGCTCTCAGGTGCTCGTCACATAACCGATCCACATCAAACTGGCTCATAGTCGGCCTGCCAAAAGGGGAAAGACACTCTTGGGGGCTGTCTCTTGAAGAGTTGCTGCATACATCCTCCTGATGTACTTCTGAGCCTGTACTAGAGAGACCGCTGGCTTGGAAACTGGGCTCCGTGCCACCATTTTTGTTCATGTTATTTTTCAACAGCTGGGAAATTATGGTTGCTCCTGGAAAAGGCATCATGGCATCTTCATATGAGTTCGCCCTCTTCAGCAGCTTGCGGAGTACATTTGACTTTTCCCCATCTGCATGCTGCACCACTGAATACTCGACATCCTGCTCTGAACCTTGGGGATTCATGGCACTAAAAAACGTTGCTCTTGCTTTTGCAAAAAATGCAGATGCTGTCCCTACCGTCCTTTTCACTCCAATGTCAACTCTTCTTCTCTTGGTCTGCCTGCTTAAGAGGGCTGTGCTGTCATGGTCAGGCATCACTGGACTGTTATTGTGCCATCTTCAAAAGCTTGTCAGCTGGGCTCAGCTCAAGAATCCTGGGACCCTGGCCAACAGAACAAAAGGACTGATGAATCATTTTCTTTAAATTTCTCCAAATTTCCTGACCTCAATCCTGAATAAAATGCAAAATGCATAGGCTCTGGGATTTATGGCACATTACAATTATTGCAATTTATTATGCACTCTGCTTGAAATGAAACATTTTTAAATATTTCTGCTCCACTGGTTTAAGATGGATTAAGATTTAAAAAAGCAAAAACTGCTTAAGCACCAGTAATATGATTCTCTTGCACAAATGCCTAAAATGATACTGTTTATCTTCAGAAGAAAGAGTAGATTAGAAGAACACAGCCTCTGACAACCAATTGATTAAATTTAGGGCATTGAGATACATGTTACAAAATAAGATGAAAGTACTCCTTATTTAAGATTTACTGTTAAAACAAGAAATTGTATAAAATTTGGATTAAAAAAATTCAATTGTGATGTAAAAACCTTAATTGTAGCTTTGCTTTTTAAAGAGAGATAAAACTAGTAAATAAACATTCGAAGGTCAAAACAACAACTTTCACTTAATTGTAGGTAAGACAGTACATGTGTATGCGAAGGCAAAGAAATCATACATGCATTTAGGCTTACACTGGCGGAAAAAAAACCCCTCTCTTAAATCATTAGGGAAACATTTATTCAGCAAAGCAAAAATGCATTAAAATATTTTATTATCAGGATCATAATATTTACAGAGATGTGATCAAATAAAGGCCAAAATGTAGTTCATTAACATAGCCTCATATGTACCAGTGAACTAGCCATGACAGTATTTTGAATTCCCCACACATACCTTCCTTTTTCATAACTTATACTCTCCAAGCCCCGCTACCAAAAGCTGAAGATTTTGTATTTTGTACACCAAAATACATGGCATTAATTCTTCTGCATAGCAGAAATGAGGCATGTTCAGTGTCACATATTTCTGCTTTAGAAAAATCTCCAAGAACTGTATCTCAAATGCCCGGTGAAGCCCTTCTTACATGTAATATTTTGAATACGCAGAATCTTATTTCCTGTGACATGCAGAAAAAATGAGAAAAAATATGGAAAGATGAAAGAAATAACATCAATCAGCTGTGTGAGAAAGGAAGATACCTTCTCTTTATGTGAACTCTCATTGTTTCCCAGGAACACAGCATAAAAAGATAACACACTTCCTTGCATTTTGTAAAAGGCTCTTGACATAATTTGTGACTTATTAACTAGTGATGCTAAACTCACACTGCACAAAAAACATTAGATGCTCTTTCCTGTTTCTTAACATTTAGCACTGAGGAAAATTAAAATATTTTTCGTGCCATGCTTATCTAATATTAAACTTTACATTTGCTTAACAGAGCACAATCTTCACAATAACAGGGTATATTGCCAAAGGCAGCACGCAGACTTTTTGGAATTGCTCCCATCTCTTTCGGTTCACCTGTAAAAACATCTACGTGCTCCCTAGGACTGCATCTGTGGCTAGTTTTAAAGAATGACTATCCATGCAAATAGGCATAATTTCAGCATGAAATAATCTGTAAAATCAAGACAGTAGTCAGTGCTTAGTTTGCAACCAGGGTGGAAAAAAAAAAAAAGCAAAAAGCTCTTAATACTTATAAACATTTTGTTTATTTTGCAGCCTTTGCTCACATATTCTGGATGTACTGAAAGAATTTTCAGAGATCTAGTGTCAAGAGACAGTTACGCTAGGGACATGATGTTTGTTTACATTACCAGCTCCTTACATACAGGAAAGTAAAGTATGATAAAAATTAAAAAAAAAGAAAGTGTCATTAATTCAAATGGAGAATCCAGAGACTAACCCTGTTATCAGGAGGCTGCCTTCAGAGACTATTACTTATCAAGAAGCACACTAAGCAAGTGAAGTTTGGCTACCTCACAATAATAATAAAGTAACACTTTTGTTTCAGGGGCCCAATTCTATCACCTGCACACCAGTAGCATCCCACCCTGCAATCAACTCCCCTGAAGTTCATGGATACCAAATTCCTGTTACATATGAGCGGTAGGATCAGGCCTTGCCTGACAGTATGTGTCGTAAAAGACCATCTCCCGCTTTCCCTCAATTAATGCAAACTGAGTTTTACAGGGAGCAGAACCAGGCTCTTACAATTAGGTCTTCATCTAAAGAAAATCTGAGGAGTTGGATTTTCAGAAAGGTTGTTTTTATAAATAAACAGCCACATCCTCAGGAGGTGGAAAGGAGTGGCCACCACTGGAGTTTTGAAGCAGGCAATATGGGCATGGAATAAACCTGGGTCAAGGCTAACTTTTTAGTCTAGTGGTGTTCATTTCAAAGTGATATAAACTAATTGCAAGATAACTGAAAGACCTCTTGGTTACTGCACATAAGATATTCTAAAGGCATTGTGTGTAAAGATAATACTTGCCAATAGCAAAAAAAAACAAACAAAAAAACCCACAAAAACCCCTTCATGCTTTCCCTTCCTTTGCTGTATTTAAGGTATGCTTGACTGAGATCCAGACTCACACCAAAAATCTCATGTCAGGTTTCAAGTTTTGCACATTTCCCAGCAAATTTGAGGTGCCTGACCACTGTTTCCCTCTCTCTTGCCCAATCCCAACCAAGGACACGCATGGGGAGGGCTTGCTGTACCCTTGAGTCAGCAGCTCAGGAAATAGGCTGTCCTGTGCCAGGTTGGAAGGTCATTGCCACGCATCCTTCCTCCTCAGTGTCCATTATCCTCTCCCTGGGCCCCCATACCAGCAGCTGCTGTCCTGCTCATTCTTCCCACCGCAATCAGGTGGCAGGAGGTGCTCCGGAGCAATGCCTCCTCCTTCACTTGCTGGAAGCTGAAAGCATCGGAGTTATCATATACTTAGCCTGGGTATAAGCAACATCTCCCATTTGTCCCAGTGTTACCCTGAGCCTACAGACTGCAAGCTTTAAGGCTTACTTGCCTTTTGCCGTAAATATAAGAAACAGTTCTACTTTAGCCTGACAAAACTCAATGAATACTGAATGGCTGGTTAATATTTTAGTCTCGGAGGACCAAAACCATTTCACACCTCAAGGGAAATTGAATGCCATGTACAGCAGGATGCAAAATCCCAGCCACAAAGGCAGTCTTTGATACTGATTAGATTAGAACTGGCTAAATAGGGTACCCTTGGGGGGGGGGGGAAATAATTAGGAAGTTTAAATCCTTTACGTAGTACCAGTACTTTTGGCTGCATATTGTCTCAAAACTGTATTTTGTACATCTAATGTCGCTGTACAGCTACCCAGAAATCTATAGTCAGAAAAATAGCTTAGGTTGTCAAGTCTTATGTAGAAATCTTCAGAAGCATCATTTCTTTCCAAATTACCCAGTTTTAAATTTGTGAAGGTTAAATTTGCTTCACACGTCACTTTTGATACTCCTCGAATGCCAAGTGTAGTTTATGTTAAATTTACCCTCCACATCTTGAGCCTCCACTTGCACAAAGCGGCTTTCCCAGAAACAGAACATTTTCCATGCCCGCATAATTAAAAAATCATAGCAAGGGCCTCAGCACTTCCGAAGTCCATCCATAAACATAGCTTGCAATATTTTATTTACAAATTAACTTTCAAAACTTTTGTTTCAGGAGATATGTTTAAAATGTGGCTATGAATAACCTCTTAACAGCGCAACAGCTATAGACATGAGTTTATTTCATATCCATTTGATATGCATTGGCATTTTAACTGGAAACAGATTAATTATTCTAGATATCCAACAGTTACTTTTAGCTAGAAAGGTCTTTAGAAAGAAATATGATGTCAGGTATTTAACCTCACTCATTATAAAAAGATCAATTTCTGTAAACTCATCTTGATCCCCAAAGATGCTGATCATTTTCTCCGAGATTAGTTCATACATCTACGAGATGCAAAGTAGATGTAAATTCAAACTCACCCTCCTCAGCTACTCTCAGGAACCCTAGCCTAACTTAAACAGCCATCAAATGCACAGCAGCTAAGTGCTAAACTTGATGAATATTCTTGGATGAATTCAAGGAGCTATCAGTTTATGGAGCTGAAATTGTTCCTATCTTTTCACAAGCCGACTACTTTCTTTGGTCCAGCGTCTGCCTGCTTCATGTCAGCCCATTATGCCAATAACACAAGAAATTTAACACGCTTCTGCTAATAGAAATACTTAGATCTTTCACTTTCGAGCGCTACACAGGGTATGGTTTTGCCAGAATCAGCCATGAAGCACAGGATGAAAATTATTCTAGTCAACAGTATTTCACTCACAAACCCACAGCTAAAATCCAAAGAACAGATGACATCTATTCACCATAGATCTGTTCAGCGCTAAAACCACGTCAGCAAATAATGAGAAAGTACTACCTTTTTATGCAGCTCTGACACAAGTTTTCTTTGGATAAAAGGTTATCTAACTCTCTAAGCTGAGATGTCTAATAAAAGAATTTGAAACAAGGCAGAAATTGCGAGCAACTATTCGTGCAGCAACTATTTTATTAGGCTTTCTCCATAAGAAGTGAAAATTAGAGCCTGACTTACTTCAAAATTATGCTACTTGCTCTTTCGCCTCAAAGAAAGAAGCCACCCTCATTTTATGAATGTAGTGACACCCAGGGCCCAATCCAGCAAGGTATTCAGCAATTCCCCTGAATGCCAAACATTCACAAATCCCATCAACTACAGGGAGAACTGACAGAGCTCACTAACAGGAGGAATTCAGCATCTCAATAATAGTTCAGGCCTTTATTTTTGGGAGATGCAGGGCCCTCCATCATGAATCCACACTCAGCTCTGCTAGAGGAAACAGATTCTTTGAATGAGAAAAAGAAATCAGGCTGTTCAAGGTAGAAAACTGAAAATATTTTCCTTCTCTCAAGCCAGTTTGGTCCTTGTTATTTCACAGATCGTGAAGAAAATAACTCACATGGTCTCTGTGCAGAGATGATACTGAAACATTCGCAAGATTCCTACTATGAACTCAGCCCAACTTTTCAAAGATATTTTTTTTCCATGCTACACAACGGTGTTAAATCACAATTCTTGAATTAGTTAATCTAGCAGTTAGGCTGAGACAGAATAAATCATTACTTAGAGACTACAATGCAGCATTTACAATTCTGCCCTTAAACTCCGATTTCAAATTGTGTCCAGTTTTACAACTATCTTAATTTACCAACCCATCATAAAAAAAGATAAATCATATAAACTGAGAGGCCTTGAAGTTCAACTGGCAGGAAAGTTAACCGTATATACTGACAGTGCCATTCAGCGGACCTAAGATACTTTCCAGAATAATTTAATAGGGAGCTGTTAGCAAAAAGTACATACATTGTACTTTTTATCACAGATCAATGCATGAAATGTTGACACACTGTGTACCCTTAAGTATTAATAAATGTTTCCCAGTATGTGATACTGCCGTTAAAGGTAAGCCCTGGACAAAAAGCAGATAAAATAAAGGCAAAACGAGCTTCAGCAGTCGTAAACTTTACATGATTGATGGCAACTCACAGAAAAACTGCGAGAAGGCGATATAAAGGGTACGTGCCACATGCAAATCTATGGGTAAGGAAACTGCCTCCATATAATTCATCCAGTGGACTGGCAAACCTCTACAGATGATGGAAGTGACAAATAATCTGAGTTTGTACACCTCACAGTCACAGAGCCGCCTTTCTGCACCCTGCATTAGACAACACCAGACCTTTCTGCCACGGAGAAACGGCCACGGAGGCACAGATGCACTTCCACGTGCTCCCTTACCTGTCCCCAGGCCCGGATGAGCGTTTTGGGGTGACACTCGCCACACAGCGAGAAATACCACAGCCACGAGCACTTGGGACCTGGGAGAAACTAACGGATTTCCAAATCCTCGCCCCGGACACTTTTGCCGGACATTCAAGGGCACCTCTAGTCTGCAGCCGTCTCCCCTGCCACCCGTGACTGACATCTCCTACTCTTGTCAAAGATATGAAGCTAATACCCTCCGTACCTGTTATTCCCGCAGACGGGGCGCACATACGTGACACCGACCCCTCCGAGAGCTCTATCCCACCTCGGACGTGCCTTTCGGGGGCACAGACCGGCCGCAGACACCAATTAATCGACTCACGTCCCTGGGCTGACCCTGTCACCCGTCCTAGCGGCTCAGGGAGGAGGCGGCGGTGGCCGAGACCCCCCCCCTCGCCCCCCTCCACCTCCCCGCCGCACGCAGCGAGCCGCCCAGTCCATGCGCGCAGCGCCGCGCACCTGCTCCAAAGCGACGGCGCACGGTGGGGACACGCGCAACTTTCTCCCCTTCTTCCGCGCCGCGCGGATCCCAGGGCGGCCCCGCGGAGTGCCCGGTGCCCCGGTCGCCCGTCGGGCCGCCCGCTCCTGTCATTTTTGGTGCCACCTCTGTCCCTCCGCTCCCACCCCGCCCCGCTCCATCCCGGGCTGCTCACCCCAAACCCTGCCCTGTGCGCCCCCTCCGCGCAGCCCCCCCCCCCCCCCCAAACGCAGCCCCCTCCTGCGCATTTAACACATGGCAAAAGTGCTCCGGGGCACTTAGCCGATAAACAGAAAACGAGAAAAGCCAAAGATCTCCATCAAGGGCTAGGGGAAAAAAAATTAAATCCACCCTCTCCCCCGAAGAAAAAACAAACAACAAGCAAATAAACATAAAGTACCAATAATCCTAATCTTTTCCCAGATCAAGGCTCTTATCCCGCGACTCGCATTTGATCTCTTCTCATGTGCTCGCTACCTACCACTCAAATCCCGCTTTCTATACATTTCCACAATTCGCAGCTCGTCCCACCCTTGGAAATGAAAAAGTAATTGCAAGGATAAGAATAAGAATAAAAAGTCCCTGTCCTTCCCGGTTCGGGTTAGAAAGGAGAACTAGCGACATGCAAATGACAAGCAAATTGGAAGAGACAAAAAGAAAGGCAGCTATAATAAACAAGACAAAGAGGAGGCTCAGAGGACCAGAGCAGGAGTTTAAAGCAGGGGATGGGGAACTTCGGCGGGGACGTGGGGGGGAGGAGGAAGCTCAGAACAACAAAAAGAAGACAAATAATACCGGCCGGGTTTTCCGTGCCCGCAAAACTGCCCTCCAGCCCACGGAATAAAACCACAAGAGGTGGCAGAGAGCGAGCGAGGGGGAAGGGGGCAGGGTCCCCTAACAACGAGCAGGTCACTTACTCTTCAGCCCTGGGCAGGCTACGGTGAGCGCTCCATCGGGCTCGGCGCTTACAAATCCTGACCGCCTGAGCTACTAGGGAATTAAAACTACTCAGCTAATAAAGTCATTGCAATTTTTTTGCCCCCTGGAAAAAGCAGCACAGGTTTGATAACGGTGACCAGTATTTTTGCTGGGGATTTCATCCCCCCTTCTCCCCGCCCGCCCCCAGACCATTGAAAGCAGAGCAAGCAAGTGCAAATTAATTATATAGGAAAAAAATAATAATAAAAAGAGTCGAAAAAGCCGGGAGGGACGGAGGGGGCGCGGAGAGGGAGCGGGTACTTACTCCGTGCAACGGCGACGAGACCGAGCCTCTTTTTTTTTTTTTTGCCGGTGGAGCGGGAGAAAGGGAGAAAGGAAAGACACGCACATGCACACCCCACAGGCGCCCCGCACACGCGCACACAGACGGACACACGGACACGCGCGCAGCCCCGCCGCTGATGAATATGATAATCGGCGAGGGAGGGCGAGTGAGTGAGTGAGTGAGTGAGTGAGTGAGCGCGGGAGGGAGGGAAGGAGGGAGGGAGGGAGGGCAGCGGCCGCGGGGCCGCGGAACGGAGCGGAGCGGGGGCGGAGAGCGCGGAGCGGCGGGGCGCGGGGCAGGGCTGGGCTGGGCAGGGCTGGCCGAGCCGAGCGAGCGCTCCGCACCGCCACAAGATTTACTTTAAGACACAGCTGAAGGAAACAGGAAGACTAGACGTCACGCTCGGAGTGACGTGAGCCCGGCCCGGCGCCCAATCGGGAGGCTCCTTGGGACGGACGGGGGGGACGGAGAGAACTTGGCAGGAGCGGGGAGAGAGGAGAGGGGAGAAGCGGGGGTTGGGGGGAGGGGGGCGGCGGGGGACGGACCGCCCCGCCCCCGCGGGAAGGTGGCTGCGGCCGCGCACCTGCGGGAAGGGGGGGGGGGGGGAAAGGGGGCGCCGGCATCCGCGCCCCGACGGGGCGGCCGTCCCCGCTCCGCCAAGCGCGGGCGAGGGGCGGACAGGACACCCCCCCGCCCCTCCCCTCGAGTGCGGAGGGGGAGAGAAAGTTTAGGAAAGTCATCCCGGCGCGGGGGATGCTCCACCGTGCCCCACGCGGGGAATTTTCCCGTAGAGGAGTGCCGGGGCGGGCTGCGCTGCCCCACGGTGCGCGTCTCGCACGCGTTAAGTGTCGGGGCGGTGGAGCAAAACCCCACTTCATAGGCGACCCCCGTCCCCGCAGCGGGGTACAAACTTTAAGAGAAGCGTGTGCGCATCGCGGGGCCGCTCGCTTCCCACGTGCGGGGAAGAAAAAGAAACGCTCCACAGGCGGTTAGGGCTAGCGGTGCGTGGGAACAACCCGCGGTGCCCCCTCCGCAGCGCGCCCCGAGTTTCGGTCCCCTTAAACCCATCCCCGACTGGGCGGGAAAGCTCAGGGACAAACACTTTTATTTTTGGAGGAGAGAAAACTCCCAAAACGTACACTTCCCAGCAGGTCCAGGCTGCGGTCCGGAGCGAAGCCTGCCGGGCTCGCTTTGTCCCGCGGGGCAGGGAGCGCCAGGTACCCTCGTCCCGGTCGCCGCCGAGGAGCGGCGAGGCTTCCCGTAAGGAAAGTCTTAGGCTTGCAGGCGGCAAGGGGAATAAACTGAGGAGAGGGAACACCGTCCTGCGGCGGGACGGGCGGCGGCGGCAGGGCGCTCGGCGGCAGGTAAGGACGGCGCTGCCCGCTCGCCCCTCGGAGCCTCGAGCGGAGGGGGCAGCCCAGGCGGGGCGAGGGCAGGCAGGGCTGAGGCGGGTGGCTCCTGCCGAAAAGGCCGCGTTGGCGGTGAGGGGACGGGCAGCGCCTTTCCCCCTGCCCGCCCTGCTGCTGGCGTGGCTGGGACCCGCTCCCTTTCCCCTGGAGGCGCGGGTGCGGGCAGCCCCTCTGCGTCCCGCCTGGAAGCCCCTCGGCGGGGCGAGCTGCGAGGGACACCCTCGGCAGCCAAAGTTTGGGGGCCTGCCCGCTTCTGCCTCCCTCTCCCCGAGGGGACGGAGCCCGCGGGGCTCTCCTGTCCGCAGCGGCACCGGGCTGGGTGCCTCGTCGGGGCTGCTGGCGGCTCCGCCGCGGGGAGCGGGGTCAGCGATGCGGATGGGTGGGCGATGTAACGCAGGCCACACGCAGCCCAGCTCTAAGAAACCGCGCGGGACCCCCCGAGCGGCCCCGTCGCGCTGGGAAACTGCTCCCGAGTTGGAAAAAAAAAAAAAGATTTAAAAAATTAAAAAAAAAAAAAATCCCTGTCAGTGCCCCGGCCGGCGGATCGCGGGGAAACAGAGCTGGGAAACATCCATCCTGCGGCCCGACCCGGTGCGGGACGCGAAGCCTTTCGAGGCTGCACGTCGAGGCGCTCCTGCGGGGCGAGGGAGCCGCGGGGACGCTTAAAGCGCTGCCCCGCGACCCCCGTGGCCCCGGCAGGGCCCCGCTCCTCCCTGGCTGGGCAGCCCCGCGCGGCCGGAGTCCCTCGCCAGCCGTGCCTGGCTCCCGGGTCCATCCCGGAGCCGGCGCTGACCCCCTCGGCGCCCGCAAATCGCCGCTGCAAACGGGGAGCGCCCCGGTGCGCTTCGCCGCCAGCGCTCTGGCCGCCGAGCCCGAGCGGCCCCGGAGCTGAGCCCGGCGAGCCTGTCCGGACCCCGCAGCCTCGGCTCAGGCTCGTTTTAACGTGGCGCCTTCCGAATAAACGCTGCGCTCCGCGGGCACAGACGGGAGGGCTCGCTCCCTGCTGCTTCTTGCGGGGCTCGGAGCGCCGGGGTGACACGTTCGGCCTCCCGGTGCGGCTCCCAGAGCTGCAGGGGCTGAGGAACAAGGGTGCAGAAGTGTGTCTGGGCGCAGGGGGAGATAGGCTAAATTTGGAGGGTGAAATGACTCGCTTGAATTCTTTCCTTCTTTTTTTTTTTTTTTTTTTTCTTTCTTCTTTCAAAGGACACCAGGATACACTTAGAGGTGAAGCAGAATCGTGCAAAAGCTAATAAATAAATAAAGAGCTGCCTCTGACACAGAGTCTGCCTCCCACGGGGCTCAATTTAACTTCAGCTACTGTTGATGTATCCAAAAGAGAAACGAGGCACTGGGAATGAAGTGATGTCCCCAAGGTCACTTGGCAGAACAGTGGCAGCCAGCCTTGTCCCAGCCATGGGTACCATGTGGACAGGATTCCACCCACTGTCCAGCCCCGCTGTTGCGTTTACGTAGCTGCTTACAGGTTACCATCTCCAAGCTCTGTGTCTTGCACCTTTATCAAGTTTAAACACACTATCTCTGCAACCTGCCACACCAGCAAGCCCAACTGGCATGAAAAACATGCTTTCCATTCACCCACCCTCTTTGGCACTGAATGCCCCACACCCTTTCTCTCTTTTAATCCTGGCAGCCGCGTAAGGATTGTAAGCTGATGTTTCAAAACTCATCAGGAACACTATTCCGGCACTCATCAACCCAAGTTTAAAGGCAGAGGAAAAAAGATCTTCCTCCAGAATTTAATCTGTCAGAAGCAGTCCAGGGGACCTCTGTGTCAGTAGGTCACGTCCAGGATTTGTAGTAAGCAAAGTAGTCCTTGATGCCTTCTACAGGGCCTGGTGGCTTTGGCAGCAACAGAGCAGCCTCTTGCTGCTGTGAGGGTGTGTTTGTTCCTATCGGTGGCTTCCCCCAGTCCCTTGATTGACTGCGAGTGTGGTCCCAGCTAGTGAGCTCTCTTAAGATTTCAGTGTGTCTTCAAACTCCTGTAGAAATCACAGGTCCTTTTACTAGTAATTAATAGATCATAAAGTGGTCACCAGGTCCTTTTCTTGGTCAGTAATAGATTAAAAGTTAATCATACTGATTAACTGCATTATTGGTGTTTTGGATGCAAACTAAGAGTAACCTGTATTCACATAGTTTGGATTCAAAGGCTGAGTGTGCTCTAGTCTGTGGGTTCTCATGCCCCTCTGCCTAACACTCGGTGTGTGTCACAAACTTGGAGTCAAACCACCACATTTCCTCCAGATATGGGGATTGTCAGGTCTGTGTTTGGCCACAGGGTTTGTCCCATCAGAAGTAAATCCTCCTTCAAATTTTGGTGCCTCTGAAAAGAAGAGGATTGCTGCAAGCTGACAGCATTCTATGCTTGCATTTCTTGCTTCAAGAGAAAAAAAATCAGATGCAAGAAACTTAGGAAAACTTCTGCAGTGTACCCATGACCAAGGGGGATTCCTCCGTCCCTTTGGAGTCTGACAACAAAATTGAAAGTGACAGGAGTATATTGTTGAAACTGCTTTTTCTTTGATCATTTTCCTTGCTGTGTCTGTTCCAACTAAATGAATGAACAGGGCTACGAATACATAGCAGGTTTTTCTTTTTCTTTTCTTTTTCTTCCTTTTTTTTTTTTTTTGTCTTTTCTGCGGGGAGCCGGGGGTGGGAGGGGGGTGGGGAAATTTCAAGCACTCTCATGAATAAAAAGAACACCCCGCAACCACAAAGGCCCGATTCTGCTTTTACTTATGCTGATGTGAATTAAAAATAACTACTGATATCCATAAAGCATCATCAGTGTGTGTTTATGAGAAAGAGGAGAACTGGATGCCTGATTCATGTAATCGCTGAATTTAGAGCCTTTCCTCACTTCCCTTTGCCCTGGCTCCTCCTTTCAAAAAGAAAACCTTTTGAAGAAAATACCTTTAACCTGGAGAGTGAATGCAACCTAGGTGGTTCATCAGAGTGCAATTTAATTTAATTCAAGAACTTGATATTGATGGAAATAGAATTGTTAAAAAAATAATAATAAAAACGTCCAAAGAACTTACAACCTCCAGAGAGGAGAAAGTGAACTAAACTAATCCTATTAATCGTGGTAGCCTGTTTCTGTGCAGCTCGCTGAGAGATTAAGCACAGGAAAAGGGATAAGTGCTGCTTCAGTTTCACTAAACTAATGTGACAACTTGTCATTGGAAATCTTTACAGCTTGTTAGCAGATGACTAGCTGATTCAGATATGTTTTCTACCATTTCCTTTGTGTCTGGAGGTGGTGTTTTTTCTTTCCTGTTCCTTTCTTATCCATACTGCTTTATTTTGCTTTTTAATCCTTCATGTCTCCTTCAAGTCAAAACATTTAACTTGCTTTAATCAATATTTTGTTTTGAAGATGTCCCTTGACCTTTTGTTTGTGCAAATTAACCTTCAAGGGCACCTCATTCATTCATTAACCTCAGTGGGATGCAGTATCCCTTGTACGTGGCATTTTAGGATGCATACAACATTTATGAATGTTCAGACATATTGCAGTGAATGACTGTGATACGGTTGCTGTAGGAGTAGACATTGCTACAAATGTATTAATTTTCCTTCTCTCTCTCGTTCTTTCTTTTCTTTCTTTCTTTCCTTCCTTTCTTTCTTTCTTTCTTTCTTTCTTTCTTTCTTTCTTTCTTTCTTTCTTTCTTTCTTTCTTTCTTTCTTTCTTTCTTTCTTTCTTTCTTTCTTTCTTTCTTTCTTTCTTTCTTTCTTTCTTTCTTCTTTCTTTCTTTCTTTCTTTCTTTCTTTCTTTCTTTCTTTCTTTCTTTCTTTCTTTCTTTCTTTCTTTCTCTTTTCTGTCTTTACTTCTCTCTATATTTATCCTTCTTTTCCTTTTCCTTTTCCTTTTCCT
>JAUNZM010000495.1:42500-54124 GCA_033459285.1 Clamator glandarius | reverse complement strand
GGACTTTTCTCAATGCCCCCAGACCCTTCTAGAGCCCACCAGGACCCTTCTGAAAGCCCCAGGACCCTTTTAGAGCCCCCAGGACCTTTCTGAAAGCCCGTAGACCCTTTATAGAGCCCCCCAGGACCCTTCTGAAAGCTCCCAGACCCTTCTAGAGGCCCCCAGGACCCTTCTGAAAACCCCCAGACCCTTCTAGATGTCCCCAGGACCCTTCTAAATGACCCCAGACCCTTCTAGAGCCCCCCAGGACCTTTCTAAAAGCCCCCAGACCCTTCTACAGCCCCCCAGGACCATTCTGAAAGCCCCCAGACCCTTCTAGAGCGCACCAGGACCCTTCTAAAAGCACCTAGACCCTTCTAGAGCCCCCCAGGACCCTTCTGAAAGCCCCCAAACCCTTCTAGGGGCCCCCAGGACTCTTCTAAGAATCCCCAGACCATTCTAGAGCCCCCCAGGACCCTTCTAAAAGCCCCCAGACCCTTCTAGAGCCCCCCAGGACCATTCTAAATGCCCCCAGACCCTTCTAGAGCCTCCCAGACCCTTCTAAAAGCTCCCAGGTCCTTCTAGAGGACCCCAGGACCCTTCTAAAAGCCCCCAGACCCTTCTAGAGGTCCCCAAGACCTTTCTCAAAGACCCCAGACCCTTCTAGAGCCACCCAGGACCCATCTAAAAGCTCCCAGACTCTTCTAGAGCCCACCAGGACCGTTCCAAAAGCCCCCAGGTCCTTCTAGAGCCCCCCAGGACCATTCTAAAAGCACTAAGACCCTTCTAGAGTCCCCCAGGACCTTTCTCAAAGACCCCAGACCCTTCTAGAGCCCACCAGGACCCTTCTAAAAGCTCCCAGACCTTTCTAGAGGCCCCCAGGACCCTTGAGAAAGCCCCCATACCCTTCTAGAGCCCCCCAGGACCCTTCTAAAAGCCCCCAGACCCTTCTAGAGCCACCCAGGACCCTTGAGAAAGCCCCCATACCCTTCTAGAGCCCCCCAGGACCCTTCTAAAAGCCCCCAGACCCTTCTAGAGCCACCCAGGACCCTTGTGAAAGCCCCCAGACCCTTCTAGAGCCCCCCAAGACCCTTCTAAAAGCCCCCAGACCCTTCTAGAACCCCCCAGGACCCTTCTAAAAGCCCCCAGACCATTCTAGATTTCCCCAAGACCTTTCTCAAAGCAACCAGACCCTTCTAGAGCCCCCCAGGACCCATCTAAAAGCCCCAGACTCTTGTAGAGGCCCCCAGGACCCTTCTAAAAGCCCCCAGACGCTTCTAGACCCCCCAAGGACCCTTCTAAAAGCCCCCAGACCCTTCTAGAGACCAACAGGACCCTTGTGAAAGCCCCCAGACCCTTCTAGAGTCTCCCAGGACCCTTCTGAAAGCCCCCAGACTCTTCTAGTGCCCCCCAGGACCCTTCTAAATGACCCCAGACCCTTCTAGACCCCCCCAGGACCCTTGTGAAAGCCCTCAGACCCTTGTAGAGGCCCCCAGGACCCTTCTAAAAGACCCCAGACCCTTCTAGAGTACCCCAAGACCCTTCTAAAAGCCCCCAGACCCTTCTAGAGGCCCCCAGGACCCTTCTAAAAGCCCCCAGACCCTTCTAGAGCCACTAAAGACCCTTCTAAAAGCACCCAGACCCTTCTAGAGCCCCCCAGGACCCTTTTAAAATACCCCAGACCCTTCTAGAGCCCCCCAGCATCCTTCTAAAAGCACCCAGACCCTTCTAGAGCCCCCCAGGACCCTTCTAAAAACCCCCAGACCTTTCTAGAGACCCCAGGACCCTTCTAAAAACCCCCAGACCCTTCTAGAGCCCCCCAGGACCCTTCTAAAAGCCCCCAGACCCTTCTAGAGGCCCCCAGGACCCTTCTAAAAGCCCCCAGACCCTTCTAGAGCCCCCCCGGACCATTCTGAAAGCCCCCAGACCCCTCTAGAGCCCCCTAGGACCCTTCTAAAAGCCCCCAGACCCTCCTAGAAGCCTCCAGGACCCTTCTAAAAGCCCCCAGACCCTTCTAGAGCCCACCTGGACCCTTCTGAAAGCCCCCAGACCCTTCTAGAGCCCCCCAGGACCCTTCTAAAAGCACCCAGACCCTCCTAGAATCCTCCAGGACCCTTCTAAAAGCCCCCAGATACTTCTAGAGCCCCCCAGGACACTTCTAATAGCCCCCAAACCCTTCTAGAGCCCAACAGGACCTTTCTCAATGCCCCCAGACCCTTCTAGAGCCCACCAGGACCCTTCTGAAAGCCCCAGGACCCTTTTAGAGCCCCCCAGGACCTTTCTGAAAGCCCCTAGACCCTTTATAGAGCCCCCCAGGACCCTTCTGAAAGCCCCCAGACCCTTCTAGAGGCCCCCAGGACCCTTCTGAAAACCCCCAGACCCTTCTAGATGTCCCCAGGACCCTTCTAAATGACCCCAGACCCTTCTAGAGCCCCCCAGGACCTTTCTAAAAGCCCCCAGACCCTTCTAGAGCCCCCCAGGACCCTTCTGAAAGCCCCCAGACCCTTCTAGAGAGCCCCAGGACCCTTCTAAAAGCCCCTAGACCCTTCTAGAGCCCCCCAGGACCCTTCTGAAAGCCCCCAGACCCTTCTAGAGCCCCCCAGGACCATTCTAAATGCCCCCAGACCCTTCTAGAGCCTCCCAGACCCTTCTAAAAGCTCCCAGGTCCTTCTAGAGGCCCCCAGGACCCTTCTAAAAGCCCCCAGACCCTTCTAGAGGTCCCCAAGACCTTTCTCAAAGACCCCAGACCCTTCTAGAGCCACCCAGGACCCATCTAAAAGCTCCCAGACTCTTCTAGAGCCCACCAGGACCGTTCCAAAAGCCCCCAGGTCCTTCTACAGCCCCCCAGGACCCTTCTAAAAGCCCCCAGACCCTTCTAGAGCCCCCAAGGACCCTTGTGAAAGGCCCCAGACCCTTCTAGAGCCCCCCAGGACCCTTCTAAAAGCCCCCAGACCCTTCTAGAGCCCCCCAGAACCATTCTAAAAGCCCCCAGACCCTTCTAGAGCCCCCCAGAACCATTCTAAAAGCACCCAGACCCTTCTAGAGCCCCACAGGACCCTTCTAAAAGCCCTCAGACCCTTCTTAAGGCCCCCAGGACCCTTCTAAAAGCCACCAGACCTTTCTAGAGCCCCCCAAGACCCTTCTAAAAGCCCCCAGATCCTTCTAAAGACCCCCGGAACGCTTCTAAAGGCCCCCAGACCCTTCTAGAGCCCCCTAGGATCCTTCTAAAAGCCCCCAGACCCTTCTAGAGGCCCCAGGACCCTTCTAAAAGCCCCCAGACCCTTCTAGAGCCACTAAAGACCCTTCTAAAAGCCCCTAGACCCTTCTAGAGCCCCCCACGACCCTTCTAAAAGCCCCCAGACCCTTCTAGAGACCCCCAGGACCCTTCTAAAAGCCCCCAGACCCTTCTAGAGCCCCCCAGCACCCTTCTAAAAGCCCCCAGACCCTTCTAGAGGCGACCAGAGCCCTTCTAAAAGCCCCCAGACCCTTCTAGAGCCCCCTAGGATCCTTCTAAAAGCCCCCAGACCCTTATAGAGGCATCAGGACCCTTCTAAAAGCCCCCAGACCCTTCTAGAGCCACTAAAGACCCTTCTAAAAGCCCCTAGACCCTTCTAGAGCCCCCCAGGACCCTTCTAAAAGCCCCCAGGACCCATCTAAAAGCCCCCAGACCCTTCTAGAGGTCCCCAGGACCCTTCTAAAAGCCCACAGACCCTTCTAGAGCCCAACAGGACCCATCTAAAAGCACCCAGACCCTTCTAGAGCCCCCCAGAACCCTTCTAAAAGCCCCCAGACCCTTCTAGAGCCCCCCAGCACCCTTCTAAAAGCCCCCAGACCCTTCTAGAGGCCACCAGGACCCTTCTAAAAGCCCCCAGACACTTCTAGAGTCACCCAGGACCCTTCTAAAATCCCCCAGACCCTTCTAGAGCCCCCCAGGACCCTTCTAAAAGACCCCAGACCCCTCTAGAGCCCGCTCGGACCTTTCTGAAAGCACCCAGACCCCTCTAGAGTCACCCAGGACCCCTCTAAAAGCCCCCAGATCCTCCTAGAAGCCTCCAGGACCCATCTAAAAGCCCCCAGACCCTTCTAGAGTCCACCAGGACCCTTCTAAAAGACCCCAGACTCTTCTAGAGCCTCCCAGGACCCGTCTAAAAGCACCCAGACCCTTCTAGATCCCCCCAGGACCCTTCTAAAAGCCCCCAGACTCTTCTAGAGCCCCCCAGGACCCTTCTAAAAGCCCTCAGACCCTTCTAGAGGCCCCCAGGACCCTTCTAAAAGCCCCCAGACCCTTCTAGATGCCCCCAGGAACCTCCTAAAAGCACCCAGACCTTTCTAGAGCCCCCCAGGACCCTTCTAAAAGCCCCCAGACCCTTCTAGAGCCACCCAGCACCCTTTTGAAAGCTCCCAGATCCTTCTAGAGCCCCCCAGGACCCTTCTAAAAGCCCCTAGACCCTTCTAGAGCCCCTCAGGACTTTCTCAAATCCCACAGACCCTTCTAGAGCCCCCCAGGTCCCATCTAAAAGCCCCCAGACCCGTCTAGAGGCCCCCAGCACCCTTCTAAAAGCCCCCAGACCCTTCTAGAGCCCCCCAGGACCCTTCTAAAAGCCCCCAGACCCTTCTAGAGCCCCCCAGGACCCTTCTAAAAGACCCCAGACCCTTCTAGAGCCTCCCAGGACCCTTCTAAAAGCCCCCAGACCATTCTAGAGCCTCCCAGGACCATTCTAAATGCCCCCAGACACTTCTAGAGCCCCCCAGGACCCTTGTGAAAGCCCCCAGACCCTTCTAGAGCCCCCCAGGACCCTTCTAAAAGCCCCCAGACCCTTCTAGAGCCCCCCAGGACCCTTCTAAAAGCCCCCAGACCCTTCTAGAGCCACCCAGCAACTTTCAAAAAGCCCCCAGACCCTTCTAGAGCCCCCCAGGACCCTTGTAAAAGCCCCCAGACCCTTCTAGAGCCCCCCAGGACCCTTGTGAAAGCCCCCAGACCCTTCTAGAGCCCCCCAAGACCCTTCTAAAAGCCCCCAGACCCTTCTAGAGGCCCCCAGGACAATTCTAAAAGCCCCCAGACCCTTCTAGAGTTCCCCAAGTCCTTTCTCAAAGCACCCAGACCCTTCTAGAGCCCCCCAGGACCCATCTAAAAGCCCCAGACTCTTGTAGAGGCCCCCAGGACCGTTCCAAAAGCCCCCAGACCCTTCTAGACCCACCAAGGACCCTTCTAAAAGCCCCCAGACCCTTCTAGATCCCCCCAGGACCCTTGTGAAAGCCCCCAGACCCTTCTAGAGCCCCCCAGGACCCTTCTGAAAGCACCCAGACCCTTCTAGAGCCCCCCAGGACCCTTCTAAAAGCCCCCAGACCCTTCTAGAGCCCCCCAGGACCCTTGTGAAAGCCCCCAGACCCTTCTAGAGCCCCCCAGGACCCTTCTAAAAGCCCCCAGACCCTCCTTGAGACTCCCAGGACCATTCTAAATGCCCCCAGACACTTCTAGAGCCCCCCAGGACCCTTCTAAAAGCCCCCAGACCTTTCTAGAGTCCCCCAGGACCTTTCTCAAAGCCCCCAGACCCTTCTAGAGCCACCCAGGACCCTTCTAAAAGCCCCCAGACCCTTCTAGAGCCCCCCAGGACCCTTCTAAAAGCCCCCAGACCCTTCTAGAGCCTCCCAGGACCCTTCTATAAGCCCCCAGACCATTCTAGAGCCTCCCAGGACCATTCTAAATGCCCCCAGACCCTTCTAGAGCCCCCCAGGACCCTTGTGAAAGCACCCAGACCCTTCTAGAGCCCCCCAGGACCCTTCTAAAAGCCACCCATGACCCTTCTAGAGCCCCCCAGGACCCTTCTAAAAGCCCCCAAACCCTTCTAGAGCCACCCAGCAACCTTCAAAAAGCCCCCAGACCCTTCTAGAGCCCCCCAGGACCCTTCAAAAAGCCCCCAGACCATTCTAGAGCCCCCCAGGACCCTTCAAAAAGCCCCCAGACCCTTCTAGAGCCCCCCAGGACCCTTCTAAAAGCCCCCAGACCCTTCTAGAGTCCCCCAGGACCCTTCTAAAAGCCCCCAGACCCTTCTAGAGCCCCCCAGGACCTTTCTAAAAGCACCCAGACCTTTCTAGAGGCCCCCAGGACCCTTCAAAAAGCCCCCATACCCTTCTAGAGCCCCCCAGGACCCTTCTAAAAGCCCCCAGACCCTTCTAGAGCCCCCCAGGACCATTGTGAAAGCCCACAGACCCTTCTAGAGCCCCCCAAGACCCTTCTAAAAGCCCCCAGAACATTCTAGAGGCCCCCAGGACCCTTCTAAAAGCCCCCAGACCCTTCTAGAGTTCCCCAAGACCTTTCTCAAAGCACCCAGACCCTTCTAGAGCCACCCAGGACCCATCTAAAAGCCCCAGACTCTTGTAGAGGCCGCCAGGACCGTTCCAAAAGCCCCCAGACCCTTCTAGAGCCCCCCAGGACCCTTGTGAAAGCCCTCAGACCCTTGTAGAGGCCCCCAGGACCCTTCTAAAAGACCCCAGACCTTTCTAGAGTACCCCAAGACGCTTCTAAAAGCCCCCAGACCCTTCTAGAGCCCCCCAGGACCCTTCTAAAAGCACCCAGACCCTTCTAGAGCCACTAAAGACCCTTCTAAAAGCCCCCAGACCCTTCTAGAGCCCCCCAGGACCCTTCTAAAAGCCCCCAGGACCCATCTAAAAGCCCCCAGACCCTTCTAGAGGTCCCCAGGACCCTTCAAAAAGCCACCAGACCCTTCTAGAGCCCCCCAGCACCCTTCTAAAAGTTCCCAGATCCTTCTGGAGCCCCCCAGGACCCTTCTAAAATTCCCCAGACCCCTCTAGATCCTACCAGGACCCTTCTAAAAGCCCCCAGACCCTTCTAGAGCCCACCAGGACCCTTCTAAAAGACCCCAGACCCTTCTAGATCCACCCAGCAACCTTCTAAAAGCCCCCAGACCCTTCTAGAGCCCCCCAGGACCTTTCTGAAAGCCCCCAGACCCTTCTAGAGGCCCCCAGGACCCTTCGAAAAGAACCCAGACCCTTCTAGAGCCCCCCAGGACCCTTCTAAAAGCCCTCAGACCCTTCTAGAGGCCCCCAGGACCCTTCTAAAAGCCCCCAGACCATTCTAGATGCTTTTAGAAGGGTCCTGGGGGGCTCTAGAAGGGTCTCAGGGCTTTTAGAAGGGTCCTGGGGGACTCTCGAAGGGTCTGGGGGGTTTTAGAAGGGTCCTGGGGGCTCTAGAATGGTCTGGGGGCTTTTAGAAGGGCCCTGGGTGGCTCTAGAAGGGTCTGGGTGCTTTCAGAATGGTCATGGGGGGCTCTAGAAGGGTCTGGGGGCTTTTAGAAGGGTCCTGGGGGGCTCTAGAAGGGTCTGGGGGCTTTTAGAATGGTCCTGCGTGTCTCTAGAAGGGTCTGGGTGCTTTGAGATAGGTCCTGGGGGACTCTAGAAATGTCTGGGGGCTTTTTGAAGAGTCCTGGGGACCTCTAGAAGGGTCTGGGGGCTTTTAGAAGGGTCCTGGGTGGATCTAGAAGAGTCTGTGTGCTTTTAGAAGGGTCTTGGGGGGCTCTAGAATGGTCTGGGGCCTTTAGAAGCGTCCTGCTGCTCTCTAGAAGGATCTGGGGGCTTTTAGAAGGTTCCAGGGGGCATCTAGAAGGGTCTGGGGGCTTTTAGAAGGGTCCTGGGGGGCTCTAGAAGAGTCTGTGTGCTTTTAGATGGGTCTTGGAGGGCTCTAGAGGGGTCTTTGGGCTTTTAGAAGGGTCCTGGGGGGCTCCAGAATGGTCTGAGGACATTTAGAAGGGTCCTGGGGGGCTCTAGAGGGGTCTGGGTTCTTTTTGAAGGGTCCTGGGGGCCTCTAGAAGGGTCTGGGGGCTTTTAGAAGGGTCCTGGGGGGCTCTAGAAGGGTCTGGGGGCTTTTAGAAGGGTCCTGGGGACATCTGGAAGGGTCTGGGGGCTTTTAGAAGGGTCCTGGGGGCCTCTAGAAGGGTCTGGGGGCTTTTAGCAAGGTCCTGGGGGCTCTAGAAGGGTCTAGGTGCATTTAGAATGGTCCTGTGGGGCTCTAGAAGGGTCTGGGGGCTTTCAGAATTGTCCTGGGGGGCTCTAGAAGGGTCTGGGGGCTTACAGAAGGGTACCGGAGGGCTCTAGAAGGGTCTGGGGGTTTTTAGAAGGGTCCTGGGGGGCTCTAAAAGGGTCTGGGGGTTTTTAGAAGGGTCCTGGTGGGCTCTAGAAGGGTCTGGGGGCTTTTAGAAGGGTCCTGGGGGGCTTTAGAAGGGTCTGGGGGCTTTTAGAAGGGTCCTGGGTGGCTCTAGATGGGTCTGGGGGCTTTTAGAATGGTCCTGGGGGGCTCTAGAAGGGTCTGGGGTCTTTTAGAAGGGTCCTGGGGACCTCTAGAAAGGTCTGGGTGCTTTGAGAAAGGTCCTGGGGGACTCTAGAAGGGTCTGAGGGCTTTTTGAAGAGTCCTGGGTACCTCTAGAAGGGTCTGGGGGCTTTTAGAATGGTCCTGGGGGGCTCTAGAAGAGTCTGTGTGTTTTAAAGGTGTCTTGGTTGCCTCTAGAATGGTCTGGGTCCTTTAGAAGCGTCCTGGGGGTCTCTAGAAGGATCTGGGGGCTTTTAGAAGGTTCCAGGGGGCATCTAGAAGGGTCTGGGGGCTTTTTGAAGAGTCCGGGGGAACTCTAGAAGGGTCTGGGGTCTTTTAGAAGGGTCCTGGGGGCTCTAGAAGAGTCTGTGTGCTTTTAGAAGGGTCTTGGTGGGCTCTAGAAGGGTCTGGGGGCTTTTAGAAGGGTCCTGGGGGGCTCCAGAAGGGTCTGGGGACTTTTAGAAGGGTCCTGGGGGCTCTAGAAGAGTCTGTGTGCTTTTACAAGGGTCTTGGTGGGCTCTAGAAGGGTCTGGGGGCTTTTAGAAGGGTCCTGGGGAACTCCAGAAGGGTCTGGGGACTTTTAGAAGGGTCCTGGGTGGCTCTAGAGGGGTCTGGGTTCTTTTTGAAGGGTACTGGGGGGCTCCAGAAGGGTCTGGGGGCTTTTAGAAGGGTCCTGGGGGGCTCTAGAAGGGTCTGGGTGCTTTTAGAAGGGTCCTGATGACCTCTAGAAGGGTCTGGGGGCTTTTAGAAGGGTCCTGGAGGCCTCTTGAAGGATCTGGGGGCTTTTAGAAAGGTCCTGGGTGCTCTAGAAGGGTCTAGGTTCTTTTAGAAGAGTCCTGGGTCCTCTAGAAGGGTCTGGGGGCTTTCAGAAGGGTCCTGGGGGGCTCTAGAAGGGTCTGGGGGCTTACAGAAGGGTCCTGGGGGGCTCTAGAAGGGTCTGGGGGCTTTTAGAAGGGTCCTGGGTGGCTCTAAAAGGGTCTGGGTGTTTTTAGAAGGGTCCTGGTGGGCTCTAGAAGGGTCTGGTGGCTTTTAGAAGGGTCCTGGGGGGCTCTAGAAGGGTGTGGGGGCTTTTAGAAGGGTCCTGGGGGGCTCTAGAAGGGTCTGGGGGCTTTTAGAAGGGTCCTGGGGGGCTCTAGAAGGGTCTGGGGGCTTTTAGAAGGGTCCTGGGGGGCTCTAGAAGGGTCTGGGGGCTTTTAGAAGGGTTCTGGGGGGCTCAAGAAGGGAGTTGGAGCTTTTAGAAGGGTCCTGGGTGCTCTAGAATGGTCTAGGTGCTTTTAGAATGGTCCTGGGGGGCTCTAGAAGTGTCTGGGGGCTTTAAGAATGGTCCGTGGGGTCTAGAAGAGTCTGGGTGCTTTTAGAAGGGTCCTGGGGGTCTCTAGAAGGGTCTGGGTTCTTTTAGAAGGGTCCTGGTGCGCTCATGAAGGGTCTGGGGGCTTTTTGAAGGCTCCTGGAGGCTTCTAGGAGCGTCTGGGGGCTTTTAGAAGGGTCCTAGGGGGCTCTAGAAGGGTCTGGGGGCTTTGAGGAAGGTCCTGGGGGACTCTAGAAAGGTCTCGGTCTTTTAGAAGGGTCCTGGGAGGCTCTAGAAGGGTCTGGGTTCTTTTAGAAGGGTCCTGGTGCGCTCATGAAGGGTCTGGGGGCTTTTTGAAGGGTCCTGGAGGCTTCTAGGAGCGTCTGGGGGCTTTTAGAAGGGTCCTAGGGGGCTCTAGAAGGGTCTGGGGGCTTTGAGAAAGGTCCTGGGGGACTCTAGAAAGGTCTCGGACTTTTAGAAGGGTCCTGGGAGGCTCTAGAAGGGTCTGGGGGCTTCTAGAAGGGTCTGGGGGCTTTTAGAATGGTCCTGGGGGGCTCTAGAAGTGTCTGGGGTCTTTTAGAATGGTCCTGGGAGGCTCTAGAAGGGTCTGGGGGCTTTTAGATGGGTCCTGGGAGGCTCTAGAAGGGTCTGGGGGCTTTTAGAAGGGTCCTTTGGGGCTCTAGAAGGGCCTGGGTTCTGTTAGAAGGGTCCTGGGTGGCTCTAGAAGGGTCTGGGGGCTTTTAGAAGGGTCCTGGAGGGCTCTAGAAGGGTCTGGGGGCTTTCAGAAGGGTTCTGGTCGTCACTACAAGGGTCTGAGGGCTTTTAGAATGGTCCTGGGGGGCTCTAGAATGATCTGTTGGCTTATAGAAGGGTCCTGCGGGGCACTAGAAGGGTCTGAGGGCTTTTAGAATGGTCCTGGGGACCTCTAGAATGGTCTGGGGTTTTTGAGAAAGGTCCTGGGTGAGTCTAGAAAGGTCTGGGGGCTTTTAGAAGGGTCCTGGGAGGCTCTAGAAGGGTCTGGGGGCTTTTAGAAGGTTCCTGGGGGCATCTAGAAGGGTCTGGGGGCTTTTTGAAGTGTCCTGGGGGCCTCTAGAAGGGTCTGGGTGCTTTTAGAAGGGACCTGGGGGGCTCTAGAAGGATCTGGGGGCTTTTTGAAGGGTCCTGGGGGGCTCCAGAATGGTCTGGGGGCTATTAGATGGGTCCTGGGGGCCTCTAGAAGGGTCTGGGTGCTTTCAGAAGGGTCCTGGGGGGCTCTAGGAGGGTCTAGGGGCTTTTAGAAGGGTCCTGGGGAGCTCTAGAAGGGTCTGGGGGCTTTCAGAAGGTTCCTGGGGTCCTCTAGAAGGGTCTGGGGGCTTTTAGAATGGACCTGGAGGGCTCTAGAAATGTCTGGGGGCTTTTAGAAGGGTCCTGGGGGCCTCTAGAAGGGTCTGGGGCCTTTTAGAAGGGTCCTAGGGGCATCTAGATGGGTCTGGGAGCTTTTTGAAGAGTCCTGGGGGGCTCTAGAAGGGTCTGGGGCCTTTTAGAAGGGTCTGGGGGCTTTTAGAATGGTCCTGGGGGGCTCTAGAAGGGTCTGGGGGCCTTTAGAAGCGTCCTGGGGTTCTCTAGAAGGATCTGGGGACTTTTAGAAGGTTCCTGGGGGCATCTAGATG
Organism: Clamator glandarius; assembly: GCA_033459285.1. Classification (NCBI taxonomy): domain Eukaryota; kingdom Metazoa; phylum Chordata; class Aves; order Cuculiformes; family Cuculidae; genus Clamator; species Clamator glandarius. The sequence continues at coordinate 42,885 of JAUNZM010000495.1, read as the reverse complement.
GGTCTGGGAGCTTTTTGAAGAGTCCTGGGGGGCTCTAGAAGGGTCTGGGGCCTTTTAGAAGGGTCCTAGGGGGCTCTAGAAGGGTCTTGGGGCCTTTAGAAGGGTCCTGGGGGTCTCTAGAAGGATCTGGGGGCTTTTAGAAGGTTACTGGGGGCATCTAGAAGGGTCTGGGGGCTTTTTGAAGAGTCCTGGGGGCCTCTAGAAGGGTCTGGGGGCTTTTAGAAGGGTCTTGGGGGGCTCTAGAAGGGTCTGGGGGCTTTTAGAAGGGTCCTGGGGGGCTCTAGAAGGGTCTGGGGACTTTTAGAAGGGTCCTGGGTGGCTCTAGAGGGGTCTGGGGTCTTTTTGAATGGTCCTGGGGGCCTCTAGAATGGTCTGGGGGCTTTCA
>JAUNZM010000495.1:0-37500 GCA_033459285.1 Clamator glandarius | reverse complement strand
TCTAGAGCAACCCAGGACCTTTCAAAAAGCCCCCAGACCCTTCTAGAGCCCCCCAGGACCTTTCTCAAAGCCCACAGACCCTTCTAGAGCCCCCCAGGTCCCATCTAAAAGCACCCAGACCCTTCTAGAGCCTCCCAGGGCCCTTCTAAAAGTCCCGAGACACTTCTAGAGCCCGCCAGGACCTTTCTTAAAATCCCCCAGACCCTTCTAGAGCCTCCCAAGACCATTCTAAAAGCCCCCAGACACTTCTAGAGCCCTACAGGACCCTTCTAATAGACCCCAGGCCCTTCTAGAGCCCCCCAAGACCCTTCTAAAAGCCCCCAGATCCTTCTAGAGACGCCCAGGACGCTTCTAAAAGCCCCCAGACCCATCTAGAACCCCCCCAGGACCCATCTAAAAGCCCCCACACCATTCTAGAGCCCCCCAGGACCCTTCTAAAAGCCCCCAGACCCTTCTAGAGCCCCCCAGGACCCTTGTGAAAGCCCTCAGACCCTTCTAGAGGCGCCCAGGACCCTTCTAAAAGACCCCAGACCCTTCTAGAGCCCCACAAGACCCTTCTAAAAGCCCCCAGATCATTCTAGAGCCGCCCAGGACCCTTCTAAAAGACCCCAGACCCTTCTAGAGCCTCTCAGGACCCTTCTAAAAGCCCGCAGATTTTTCTAGAGTCCCCCAGGACCTTTCTCAAAGAACCCAGACCCTTCTAGAGGTCCCCAGGACCCTTCTAAAAGACCCCAGACCCTTCTAGAGCCCCCCAGCACCCTTCTAAAAGCCCCCAGACCCTTCTAGAGACCCCCAGGACCCTTCTAAAAGCCCCCAGACCCTTCTAGAGCCTCCCAGGACCATTCTAAAATCCCCCAGACACTTCTAGAGCCCCCCAGGACCCTTCTAAAAGCCCCCAGACCCTTCTAGAGCCCCCCAGGACCCTTCTGAAAGCACCCAGACCCTTGTAGAGCCCCCCAGGACCTTTCTCAAAGCCCACAGACCCTTCTAGAGCCCCCCAGGTCTCATCTAAAAGCACCCAGACCCTTCTAGAGTCCCCCAGGACCCTTCTAAAAGCCCCCAGACCCTTCTAGAGCCCCCCAGGACACTTCTAAAAGCCCCCAGACCATTCTAGAGTTCCCCAGGACCCTTGTGAAAGCCCCCCAGACCCTTCTAGAGCCCCCCTGGACCCTTCAAAAAGCCCCCAGACCCTCCTAGAGCCCCCCAAGACCTTTCTCAAAGCCCACAGACCCTTCTAGAGACCCCCAGGTCCCATCTAAAAGCACCCAGACCCTTCTAGAGCCTCCCAGGACCCTTCTAAAAGCCCCCAGACCCTTCTAGAGCCCCCCAGGACCCTTGTGAAAGCCCTCAGACCCTTCTAGAGGCGCCCAGGACCCTTCTAAAAGACCCCAGACCCTTCTAGAGCCCCACAAGACCCTTCTAAAAGCCCCCAGACCCTTCTAGAGCCCCCCAAGACCCTTCTAAAAGCCCCCAGATCCTTCTAGAGACGCCCAGGACGCTTCTAAAAGCCCCCAGACCCATCTAGAACCCCCCCAGGACCCATCTAAAAGCCCCCACACCATTCTAGAGCCCCCCAGGACCCTTCTAAAAGCCCCCAGACCCTTCTAGAGCCCCCCAGGACCCTTGTGAAAGCCCTCAGACCCTTCTAGAGGCGCCCAGGACCCTTCTAAAAGACCCCAGACCCTTCTAGAGCCCCACAAGACCCTTCTAAAAGCCCCCAGATCATTCTAGAGCCGCCCAGGACCCTTCTAAAAGCCCCCAGACCCTTCTAGAGCCTCTCAGGACCCTTCTAAAAGCCCGCAGATTTTTCTAGAGTCCCCCAGGACCTTTCTCAAAGAACCCAGACCCTTCTAGAGGTCCCCAGGACCCTTCTAAAAGACCCCAGACCCTTCTAGAGCCCCCCAGGACCCTTCTAAAAGCCCCCAGACCCTTCTAGAGACCCCCATTACCCTTCTAAAAGCCCCCAGACCCTTCTAGAGCCTCCCAGGACCATTCTAAAATCCCCCAGACACTTCTAGAGCCCCCCAGGACCCTTCTAAAAGCCCCCAGACCCTTCTAGAGCCCCCCAGGACCCTTCTGAAAGCACCCAGACCCTTGTAGAGCCCCCCAGGACCTTTCTCAAAGCCCACAGACCCTTCTAGAGCCCCCCAGGTCCCATCTAAAAGCACCCAGACCCTTCTAGAGGCCCCCAGGACCCTTCTAAAAGCCCCCAGACCCTTCTAGAGCCCCCCAGGAAATTCTAAAAGCCCCCAGACCATTCTAGAGTTCCCCAGGACCCTTGTGAAAGCCCCCAGACCCTTCTAGAGCCCCCCAGGACCCTTCAAAAAGTCCCCAGACCCTCCTAGAGCCCCCCAAGACCTTTCTCAAAGCCCACAGACCCTTCTAGAGACCCCCACGTCCCATCTAAAAGCACCCAGACCCTTCTAGAGCCTCCCAGAACCCTTCTAAAATCCCCCAGACACTTCTAGAGCCTCCCAGGACCCTTCTAAAAGCCCCCAGATCCTTCTAGAGACGCCCAGGACGCTTCTAAAAGCCCCCAGACCCTTCTAGAACCCCCCCCAGGACCCATCTAAAAGCCCCCACACCCTTCTAGAGCCCCCCAGGACCCTTCTAAAAGCCCCCAGACCCTTCTAGAGCCCCCCAGGACCCTTGTGAAAGCCCTCAGACCTTTCTAGAGGCCCCCAGGACCCTTCTAAAAGACCCCAGACCCTTCTAGAGCCCCACAAGACCCTTCTAAAAGCACCCAGATCATTCTAGAGCCGCCCAGGACCCTTCTAAAAGCCCCCAGACCCTTCTAGAGCCTCTCAGGACCCTTCTAAAAGCCCCCAGACCTTTCTAGAGTCCCCCAGGACCTTTCTCAAAGAACCCAGACCCTTCTAGAGGTCCCCAGTACACTTCTAAAAGCACCCAGACCATTCTAGAGCCCCCCAGGACCCTTGTGAAAGCCCCCAGACCCTTCTAGAGCCCCCCAGGACGCTTCAAAAAGCCCCCAGACCCTCCTAGAGCCCCCCAGGACGCTTCAAAAAGCCCCCAGACCCTTCTAGAGCCTCCCAGGACCATTCTAAAAGCACCCAGAAACTTCTATAGCCCCCCAGGACCCTTCTAAAAGACCCCAGACCCTTCTAGAGCCCCCCAAGACCCTTCTAAAAGCCCCCAGATCCTTCTAGAGCCCCACAAGACCCTTCTAAAAGCCCCCAGATCATTCTAGAGCCGCCCAGGACCCTTCTAAAAGCCCCCAGACCCTTCTAGAGCCTCTCAGGACCCTTCTAAAAGCCCGCAGATTTTTCTAGAGTCCCCCAGGACCTTTCTCAAAGAACCCAGACCCTTCTAGAGGTCCCCAGGACCCTTCTAAAAGACCCCAGACCCTTCTAGAGCCCCCCAGCACCCTTCTAAAAGCCCCCAGACCCTTCTAGAGCCCCCCAGGACCCTTCTAAAAGCCCCCAGACCCTTCTAGAGCCTACCAGGACCATTCTAAAATCCCCCAGACACTTCTAGAGCCCCCCAGGACCCTTCTAAAAGCCCCCAGACCCTTCTAGAGCCCCCCAGGACCCTTCTGAAAGCACCCAGACCCTTGTAGAGCCCCCCAGGACCTTTCTCAAAGCCCACAGACCCTTCTAGATGTCCCCAGGACCCTTCTAAAAGCACCCAGACCCTTCTAGAGGCCCCCAGGACCCTTCTAAAAGCCCCCAGACCCTTCTAGAGCCCCCCAGGACACTTCTAAAAGCCCCCAGACCATTCTAGAGTTCCCCAGGACCCTTGTGAAAGCCCCCAGACCCTTCTAGAGCCCCCCAGGACCCTTCAAAAAGCCCCCAGACCCTCCTAGAGCCCCCCAAGACCTTTCTCAAAGCCCACAGACCCTTCTAGAGACCCCCAGGTCCCATCTAAAAGCACCCAGACCCTTCTAGAGCCTCCCAGGACCCTTCTAAAAGTCCCGAGACCCTTCTAGAGCCCCCCAGGACCCTTCTAAAATCCCCCAGACCCTTCTAGAGCCTCCCAGGACCATTCTAAAAGCCCCCAGACACTTCTAGAGCCTCCCAGGACCCTTCTAAAAGCCCCCAGATCCTTCTAGAGACGCCCAGGACGCTTCTAAAAGCCCCCAGACCCTTCTAGAACCCCCCCCAGGACCCATCTAAAAGCCCCCACACCCTTCTAGAGCCCCCCAGGACCCTTCTAAAAGCCCCCAGACCCTTCTAGAGCCCCCCAGGACCCTTGTGAAAGCCCTCAGACCTTTCTAGAGGCCCCCAGGACCCTTCTAAAAGACCCCAGACCCTTCTAGAGCCCCACAAGACCCTTCTAAAAGCCCCCAGATCATTCTAGAGCCGCCCAGGACCCTTCTAAAAGCCCCCAGACCCTTCTAGAGCCTCTCAGGACCCTTCTAAAAGTCCCCAGACCTTTCTAGAGTCCCCCAGGACCTTTCTCAAAGAACCCAGACCCTTCTAGAGGTCCCCAGTACACTTCTAAAAGCCCCCAGACCATTCTAGAGCCCCCCAGGACCCTTGTGAAAGCCCCCAGACCCTTCTAGAGTCCATCAGGACCCTTCAAAAAGCCCCCAGACCCTCCTAGAGCCCCCCAGGACCTTTCTCAAAGCCCACAGACCCTTCTAGAGCCCCCCAGGTCCCATCTAAAAGCACCCAGACCCTTCTAGAGCCTCCCAGGACACTTCTAAAAGCCCCCAGACCCTTCTAGAGCCTCCCAGGACCCTTCTAAGAGCCCCCAGACCCTTCTAGAGCCTCCCAGGACCATTCTAAAAGCCCCCAGAAACTTCTAGAGCCCCCCAGGACCCTTCTAAAAGACCCCAGACCCTTCTAGAGCCCCCCAAGACCCTTCTAAAAGCCCCCAGATCCTTCTAGAGCCTCCCAGGACCCTTCTAAAAGCCCCCAGACCCTTCTAGAAACCCCCCAGGACCCTTCTAAAAGCCCCCAGACCCTTCTAGAGCTCCCCAGGACCCTTCTAAAAGACCCCAGACCCTTCTAGAGCCCCCCAGGACCATTCAAAGCCCCCAGACACTTCTAGAGCCCCCCAGGACCCTTCTAAAAGCCCCCAGATCCTTCTAGAGCCCCCCAGGACCCTTCTGAAAGCACCCAGACCGTTGTAGAGCCCCCCAGGACCCTTCTAAAAGCCCCCAGACCCTTCTAGAGCTCCCCAGGACCCTTCTAAAAGCCCCCAGACCCTTCTAGAGCCCCACATGTCCCTTCTGAAAGCCCCCAGACCCTTCTAGAGCCCCCCAGGACCTTTATCAAAGCGCACAGACCCTTCTAGAGCCCCCCAGGTCTCATCTAAAAGACCCCATATCCTTCTAGAGCCCCCAAGGACCCTTCTAAAAGCACCCAGACTCTTCTAGAGCTCCCCAGGACCCTTCTAAAAGCACCCAGACCCCTCTAGAGCCACCCATGAACCTTCTAAAAGCCCCCAGACCCTTCTAGAGGCCCCCAGACCCTTCTAGAACATCCCAGGACCCTTCTAAAAGCCCGGGACCTTTCTAGAGTCCCCCAGGACCTTTCTCAAAGCCCCTAGTCCCTTCAAGAGCCCCCCAGGACCCTTCTAAAAGACGCCAGACCCTCCTAGAAGCCTCCAAGACCCTTCTAAAAGCCCCCAGACCTTCTAGAGCCCCCCAGCACCCTTCTAAAAGCCCCCAGACCCTTCTAGATGCCACCAGGGCCCTTCTAAAAGCCCCCAGACCCTTCTAGAGCCCCCCAGGACCCTTCAAAAAGCCCCCAGACCCTTCTAGAGCCCCCCAGGACCTTTCTAAAAGCCACCAGACCCTTCTAGAGCCACCCAGGACCCTTCTGAAAGCCCCCAGACCCTTTTAGAGCCTCCCAGGACCCTTCTAAAAGCCCCCAGACCCTTCTAGAGCCCTCCAGGACCATTCTGAAAGCCCCCAGACCCTTCTAGAGCCCCCCAGGACCCTTCTAAAAGCCCCCAGACCCTTCAAGAGGCCCCCAGGACCCTTTTAAAAGCACCTAGACCCTTCTAGAGCCCCCTAGGACCCTTCTGAATGTCCCCAGACCCTTCTAGAGGCCCCCAGGAATCTTCTAAAAGCCCCCAGACCCTTCGAGATGTCCCCAGGTCCCTTCTAAAAGCACCCAGACCCCTGTAGAGCACCACAGGACCCTTCTTAAAGCCCCAGACCCTTCTAGAGGCTCCCAGGACCCTTCAAAAAGCCCCCAGACCCTTCTAGAGCCACCCAGGACCCTTCTAAAAGCACCCAGAACCTTCTAGAGCCCAACAGAACCCTTCTAAAGGCCACCAGACCCTTCTAGAGCCCACCAGGACCCTTCTAAAAGCCCCCAGACCCTTTTAGAGCCACCCAGGACCCTTCTAAAAGCCCCCAGACCCTTCTAGAGCCATCCAGGACCCTTCTGAAAGCCCCCAGACCCTTCTAGAGCCACCCAGGACCCTTCTAAAAGCCCCCAGACCATTCTAGAGGCCCCCAGGACCCTTCTAAAAACACCTAGACCCTTCTAGAGGCCCCCTAGGACTCTTCTGAATGTCCCCAGACCCTTCTAGAGGCCCCCAGGACCCTTCTAAAAGACCCCAGACCCTTCTAGAGGCCCCCATGACCATTCAAAAAGACCCCAGACCCTCTAGAGCCACCCAGGACCCATCTAAAAGTCCCCAGACCATTCTGGAGCCCCCCAGGACCCTTCTAAAAGCCCCCAGACCCTTCTAGAGCCCCCCAAGACCCTTCTAAAAGCCCCCAGACCCTTCTAGAGCCCCCCAGGACCCTTCTAAAAGACCCCAGACCCTTCTAGAGGCCCCCAGGATTCTTCAAAAAGCCCCCAGACCCTTCTAGATGCCCCCACGAGCCTTCTAAAAGCCCCCAGATCCTTCTAGAGCCTCCCAGGACCATTCTAAAAGCCCCCAGACCTTTCTAGAGTCTTTCAGGACCTTTCTAAAAGCCCCCAGACCCTTCTAGATGCACCTACGTACCTTCTAAAAGCCCCCAGATCCTTCTAGAGCCTCCCAGGACCCTTCTAAAAGCCCCCAGACCCTTCTAGAGCCCCCCAGGACCCTTCTAAAAGCACCCAGACCCTCCTAGAGCCTCCCAGGACCCTTCTAAAAGCCCCCAGACCCTTCTATAGCGTCCCAGGACCATTCTAAAAGCCCCCGGACACTTCTAGAGCCCCCCAGTACCCTTTTAAAAGCACCCAGATCCTTCTAGAGCCCCCCAGGACCCTTCAAAAAGCCCCCAGACCCTTCTAGAGCCCCCCAGGACCTTTCTAAAAGCCCACAGACCCTTCTAGAGCCCCCCAGGTCCCATCTAAAAGCACCCAGACCCTTCCAGAGGCCCCCAGGACCCTTCTAAAAGCCCCCAGACCCTTCTAGAGTCCCCCAGGACCCTTCTAAAAGCACCCAGACCATTCTAGAGCCCCCCAGGACCCTTGTGAAAGCCCCCAGACCCTTCTAGAGCCCCCCAGGACCCTTCAAATAGCCCCCAGACCCTTCTAGAGCCTCCCAGGACCTTTCTCAAAGCCCACAGACCCTTCTAGAGCCCCCCAGGTCCCATCTAAAAGCACCCAGACCCTTCTAGAGCCTCCCAGGACCCTTCTAAAAGCTCCCAGCCCCTTCTAGAGCCTCCCAGGACCCTTCTAAAAGCCCCCAGACCCTTCTAGAGCCTCCCAGGACCATTCTAAAAGACCCCAGACACATCTAGAGCCCCCCAGGACCCTTCTAAAAGACCCCAGACTCTTCTAGAGCCCCCCAAGACCCTTCTAAAAGACCCCAGACCCTTCTAGAACCCCCCCAGGACCCATCTAAAAGCCCCCAGAATCTTCTAGAGCCCCCCAGGACCGTTCCAAAAGCAACCAGACCCTTCTAGAGCCCCCCAGGACCCTTCTAAAAGCCCCCAGACAATTCTAGAGGCCCCCAGGACCCATCTAAAAGCCCCCAGACCCTTCTAGAGACCCCAAGACCCTTCTAAAAGCCCCCAGATCCTTCTAGAGCCCCCCAGGACCCTTCTAAAAGCACCCAGACCCTTCTAGAGGCCCCCAGGACCCTTCTAAAAGCCCCCAGACCTTTCTAGAGTCCCCCAGGACCTTTCTCAAAGAACCCAGACCCTTCTAGATGTCCCCAGGACCCTTCTAAAAGACCCCAGACCCTTCTAGAGCCCCCCAGGACCCTTCAAAAAGCCCCCAGACCCTTCTAGAGCCACCCAGGACCCTTCTAAAAGCACCCAGAACCTTCTAGAGCCCAACAGAACCCTTCTAAAGGCCACCAGACCCTTCTAGAGCCCACCATTACCCTTCTAAAAGCCCCCAGACCCTTTTAGAGCCACCCAGGACCCTTCTAAAAGCCCCCAGACCCTTCTAGAGCCATCCAGGACCCTTCTGAAAGCCCCCAGACCCTTCTAGAGCCACCCAGGACCCTTCTAAAAGCCCCCAGACCATTCTAGAGGCCCCCAGGACCCTTCTAAAAACACCTAGACCCTTCTAGAGGCCCCCTAGGACTCTTCTGAATGTCCCCAGACCCTTCTAGAGGCCCCCAGGACCCTTCTAAAAGACCCCAGACCCTTCTAGAGGCCCCCATGACCATTCAAAAAGACCCCAGACCCTCTAGAGCCACCCAGGACCCATCTAAAAGTCCCCAGACCATTCTGGAGCCCCCCAGGACCCTTCTAAAAGCACCCAGACCCTTCTAGAGCCCCCCAAGACCCTTCTAAAAGCCCCCAGACCCTTCTAGAGCCCCCCAGGACCCTTCTAAAAGACCCCAGACCCTTCTAGAGGCCCCCAGGATTCTTCAAAAAGCATCCAGACCCTTCTAGATGCCCCCACGAGCCTTCTAAAAGCCCCCAGATCCTTCTAGAGCCTCCCAGGACCCTTCTAAAAGCCCCCAGACCTTTCTAGAGTCCCCCAGGACCTTTCTAAAAGCCCCCAGACCCTTCTAGATGCACCTACGAACCTTCTAAAAGCCCCCAGATCCTTCTAGAGCCTCCCAGGACCCTTCTAAAAGCCCCCAGACCCTTCTAGAGCCCCCCAGGACCCTTCTAAAAGCACCCAGACCCTCCTAGAGCCTCCCAGGACCCTTCTAAAAGCCCCCAGACCCTTCTATAGCGTCCCAGGACCCTTCTAAAACCCCCCGGACACTTCTAGAGCCCCCCAGTACCCTTTTAAAAGCACCCAGATCCTTCTAGAGCCCCCCAGGACCCTTCAAAAAGCCCCCAGACCCTTCTAGAGCCCCCCAGGACCTTTCTAAAAGCCCACAGACCCTTCTAGAGCCCCCCAGGTCCCATCTAAAAGCACCCAGACCCTTCCAGAGGCCCCCAGGACCCTTCTAAAAGCCCCCAGACCCTTCTAGAGTCCCCCAGGACCCTTCTAAAAGCACCCAGACCATTCTAGAGCCCCCCAGGACCCTTGTGAAAGCCCCCAGACCCTTCTAGAGCCCCCCAGGACCCTTCAAATAGCCCCCAGACCCTTCTAGAGCCTCCCAGGACCTTTCTCAAAGAACACAGACCCTTCTAGAGCCCCCCAGGTCCCATCTAAAAGCACCCAGACCCTTCTAGAGCCTCCCAGGACCCTTCTAAAAGCTCCCAGCCCCTTCTAGAGCCTCCCAGGACCCTTCTAAAAGCCCCCAGACCCTTCTAGAGCCTCCCAGGACCATTCTAAAAGACCCCAGACACATCTAGAGCCCCCCAGGACCCTTCTAAAAGACCCCAGACCCTTCTAGAGCCCCCCAAGACCCTTCTAAAAGACCCCAGACCCTTCTAGAACCCCCCCAGGACCCATCTAAAAGCCCCCAGAATCTTCTAGAGCCCCCCAGGACCGTTCCAAAAGCAACCAGACCCTTCTAGAGCCCCCCAGGACCCTTCTAAAAGCCCCCAGACAATTCTAGAGGCCCCCAGGACCCATCTAAAAGCCCCCAGACCCTTCTAGAGACCCCAAGACCCTTCTAAAAGCCCCCAGATCCTTCTAGAGCCCCCCAGGACCCTTCTAAAAGCACCCAGACCCTTCTAGAGGCCCCCAGGACCCTTCTAAAAACCCCCAGACCTTTCTAGAGTCCCCCAGGACCTTTCTCAAAGAACCCAGACCCTTCTAGATGTCCCCAGGACCCTTCTAAAAGACCCCAGACCCTTCTAGAGCCCCCCAGGACCCTTCTAAAAGCCCCCAGACCCTTCTAGAGCCTCCCAGTACAATTCTAAAAGCCACCAGACACTTCTAGAGCCCCCCAGGACCTTTCTAAAAGCCCCCAGACCCTTCTAGAGCCCCCCAGGACCCTTCTAAAAGACCCCAGACTCTTCTAGAGCCCCCCAGAACCATTCTAAAAGCCCTCAGACCCTTCTAGTGACGCCCAGGACCCTTCTGAAAGCACCCAGACCCTTCTAGAGTCCCCCAGGACAATTCTAAAAGCCCCCAGACCCTTCTAGAGCCTCCCAGGACCCTTCTAAAAGCCCCCAGACCCTTCTAGAGCCTCCCAGGACAATTCTAAAAGCCACCAGACCCTTCTAGAGCCCCCCAGGACCCTTCTAAAAGCCCCCAGACCCTTCTAGAGCCCCCCAGGACCATTCTGAAAGCACCCAGACCCTTGTAGAGCCCCCCAGGACCCTTCTAAAAGTCCCCAGACCCTTCTAGAGCCCCCCAGCACCCTTCTAAAAGCCCCCAGACCCTTCTAGAGGCCACCAGGGCCCTTCTAAAAGCCCCCAGACCCTTCTAGAGCCCCCCAGGACCCTTCTAAAAGCCCCCAGACCCTTCTAGAGCCACCCAGCACCCTTCTAAAAGCACCCAGATCCGTCTAGAGCCCCCCAGGACCCTTCTAAAAGCCACCAGACCCTTCTAGAGCCCCCCAAGACCCTTCTGAAAGCCCCCAGATACTACTAGAGCCCCCCAGGACCCTTCTAAAAGCCCCCAGACCCTTCTAGATCCCCCTAGGACCCTTCTGAATGTCCCCAGACCCTTCTAGATGCCCCCAGGAAAAATCTAAAAGCCCCCAGATCCTTGTAGAGCCTCCCAGGACCCTTCTAAAAGCCCCCAGACCTTTCTAGATTCCCCCAGGACCTTTCTCAAAGCACCCAGACCCTTCTAGAGGTCCCAGGACCCTTCTAAAAGAGCCCAGACCCTTCTAGACCCCCCCAGGACCATTCTAAAAGCCCTCAGACCCTTCTAGTGACGCCCAGGACCCTTCTGAAAGCCCCCAGACCCTTCTAGAGCCCCCAGGACCCTTCTAAAAGCCCCCAGACCCCTCTAGAGCCACCCAGGACCCTTCTAAAAGCCCCCAGACCCTTCTAGAGCCTCCCAGGACCCTTCTAAAAGCCCCCAGACCCTTCTAGAGCCTCCCAGGACCCTTCTAAAAGCCCCCAGACCCTTTTAGAGCCTCCCAGGACCATTCTAAAAGCCCCCAGACACTTCTAGAGCCCCCCAGGACCCCTCTAAAAGCACCCAGATCCTTCTAGAGCCCCCCAGGACCCTTCAAAAAGCCCCCAGACCCTTCTAGAGCCCCCCAGGACCTTTCTCAAAGCCCACAGACCCTTCTAGAGCCCCCCAGGTCCCATCTAAAAGCCCCCAGACCCTTCTAGAGCCCCCCAGGACCCTTCTAAAAGCCCCCAGACCATTCTAGAGCCCCCCAGGACCCTTGTGAAAGCATCCAGACCCTTCTAGAGCCCCCAGGACACTTCAAAAACACCCAGACCCTTCTAGAGCCTCCCAGGACCCTTCTAAAAGTCCCCAGACCCTTCTAGAGCATCCCATGACCCTTCTAAAAGCCCCCAGACCCTTCTAGAGCCTCCCAGGACCATTCTAAAAGCCCCCAGACACTTCTAGAGCCTCCCAGGACCCTTCTAATAGACCCCAGACCCTTCTAGAGCCCCCCAAGACCCTTCTAAAAGCCCCCAGATCCTTCTAGAGACGCCCAGAACGCTTCTAAAAGCCCCCAGACCATTCTAGAACCCCCCCAGGACCAATCTAAAAGCCCTCAGACTCTTCTAGAGCCCCCCAGGACCCTTCTAAAAGCCCCCAGACTCTTCTAGAGCCCCCCAGGACCCATCTAAAAGCCCCCAGACCCTTCTTGAGCCACCCAGGACCCTTCTAAAAGCCGCCAGACCCTTCTAGAGCCCCCCAAGACCCTTCTAAAAGCCCCCAGATCCTTCTAGAGCCCCCCAGGACCCTTCTAAAAGCCCCCAGACCCTTCTAGAGCCTCCCAGGACACTTCTAAAGACCACAGACCTTTCTAGAGTCACCCAGGACCTATCTCAAAAAACCCAGACCCTTCTAGAGGTCCCCAGGACCCTTCTAAAAGACCCCAGACCCTTCTAGAGCCCCCCAAGATCATTTTAAAAGCCCTCAGACCCTTCTAGTGACGCCCAGGACCCTTGTGAAAGCCCCCAGACCCTTCTAGAGCCCCCCAGGACCCTTCTAAAAGCCCCCAGACCCTTCTAGAACCCCCCCAGGACCCATCTAGAAGCCCCCAGACTCTTCTAGAGCCCCCCAGGACCGATCCAAAAGCACCCAGACCATTCTAGAGCCCCCCAGGACCCTTCTAAAAGCACACAGACCCTTCTAGAGCCCCCCAGGACCCTTCTAAAAGCCCCCAGACCCTTCTTGAACCCCCAGGACCCTTCTAAATGCCGCCAGACCCTTCTAGAGCCCAACAAGACCCTTCTAAAAGCCCCCAGATCCTTCTAGAGCCCCCCAGGACCCTTCTAAAAGCCCCCAGACCATTCTAGAGCCTCCCAGGACACTTCTAAAGACCACAGACCTTTCTAGAGTCACCCAGGACCTATCTCAAAGAACCCAGACCCTTCTAGAGGTCCCCAGGACCCTTCTAAAAGACCCCAGACCCTTCTAGAGCCCCCCAAGACCATTCTAAAAGCCCTCAGACCGTTCTAGTGACGCCCAGGACCCTTGTGAAAGCCCCCAGACCCTTCTAGAGCCCCCCAGGACCCTTCTAAATGCCCCCAGACCCCTCTAGAACCACCCAGGACCCTTGTGAAAGCCCCCAGACCCTTCTAGAGCCCCCCAGGACCCTTCTAAAAGCCCCCAGACCCTTCTAGATCCTCCCAGGACCCTTCTAAAAGCCCCCAGAACCTTCTAGAGCCCCCCAGGACCCTTCTAAAAGCCCCCAGACCCTTCTAGAGACGCCCAGGACCCTTCTGAAAGCACCCAGGCCCTTGTACAGCCCCCCAGGACCCTTCTAAAAGCCCCCAGACCCTCCTAGAGCCCCCCAGCACCCTTCTAAAAGCCCCCAGACCCTTCTAGAGGCCACCAGGGCCCTTCTAAAAGCCCCCAGACCCTTCTAGAGCCCCCCAGGACCCTTCTAAAAGTCCCCAGACCCTTCTAGAGCCACCCAGCACCCTTCTAAAAGCCCCCAGATCCTTCTAGAGCCCCCCAGGACCATTCTAAAAGCCACCAGACCCTTCTAGAGCCACCCAGGACCCTTCTAAAAGCCCACAGACCCTTCTAGAGCCCCCCAGGTCCCATCTAAAAGCACCCAGACTTTTCTAGAGGCACCCAGGACCCTTCTAAAAGCCCCCAGACCCTTCTAGAGCCCCCCAAGACCCTTGTGAAAGCCCCCAGACCCTTCTAGAGCCCCCCAGGTCTCATCTAAATGCCCCCAGACCCCTCTAGAGCCACCCAGGACCATTCTAAAAGCCCCCAGACCCTTCTAGAGCCCCCCAAGACCCTTCTGAAAGCCCCCAGACCCTTCTAGAGCCCCCCAGGACCCTTCTAAATGCCCCCAGACCCCTCTAGAACCACCCAGGACCCTTGTGAAAGCCCCCAGACCCTTCTAGAGCCCCCCAGGACCCTTCTAAAAGCCCCCAGACCCTTCTAGATCCTCCCAGGACCCTTCTAAAAGCCCCCAGAACCTTCTAGAGCCCCCCAGGACCCTTCTAAAAGCCCCCAGACCCTTCTAGAGACGCCCAGGACCCTTCTGAAAGCACCCAGGCCCTTGTAGAGCCCCCCAGGACCCTTCTAAAAGCCCCCAGACCCTCCTAGAGCCCCCCAGCACCCTTCTAAAAGCCCCCAGACCCTTCTAGAGGCCACCAGGGCCCTTCTAAAAGCCCCCAGACCCTTCTAGAGCCCCCAAGGACCCTTCTAAAAGTCCCCAGACCCTTCTAGAGCCACCCAGCACCCTTCTAAAAGCCCCCAGATCCTTCTAGAGCCCCCCAGGACCATTCTAAAAGCCACCAGACCCTTCTAGAGCCACCCAGGACCCTTCTAAAAGCCCACAGACCCTTCTAGAGCCCCCCAGGTCCCATCTAAAAGCACCCAGACTTTTCTAGAGGCACCCAGGACCCTTCTAAAAGCCCCCAGACCCTTCTAGAGCCCCCCAAGACCCTTGTGAAAGCCCCCAGACCCTTCTAGAGCCCCCCAGGTCTCATCTAAATGCCCCCAGACCCCTCTAGAGCCACCCAGGACCATTCTAAAAGCCCCCAGACCCTTCTAGAGCCCCCCAAGACCCTTCTGAAAGCCCCCAGACCCTTCTAGAGCCCCCCAGGACCCTTCTAAAAGCCCCCAGAACCTTCTAGAGCCCCCAAGGACCCTTCTAAAAGCCCCCAGACCCTTCTAGACACCCCCAGGACCCTTCTGAAAGCACCCAGACCCTTGTAGAGCCCCCCAGGACCCTTCTAAAAGCCCCCAGACCCTTCTAGAGCCGCCCAGGACCCTTCTAAAAGCCCACAGACCCTTCTAGAGCCCCCCAAGACCCTTCTAAAAGCACCCAGACTTTTCTAGAGGCCCCCAGGACCCTTCTAAAAGCCCCCAGACCCTTCTAGAGCCACCCAAGACCCTTCTAAAAGCCCCCAGATCCTTCTAGAGCCCCCCAGGACCCTTCTAAAAGCCCCCAGACAATTCTAGAGCCTCCCAGGACACTTCTAAAAACCACAGACCTTTCTAGAGTCACCCAGGACCTATCTCAAAGAACCCAGACCCTTCTAGAGGTCCCCAGGACCCTTCTAAAAGACCCCAGACCCTTCTAGAGCCCCTCAAGACCATTCTAAAAGCCCTCAGACCGTTCTAGTGTCGCCCAGGACCCTTGTGAAAGCCCCCAGACCCTTCTAGAGCCCCCCAGGTCTCATCTAAATGCCCCCAGACCCCTCTAGAGCCACCCAGGACCATTCTAAAAGCCCCCAGACCCTTCTAGAGCCCCTAAAGACCCTTCTGAAAGCCCCCAGACCCTTCTAGAGCCCCCCAGTACCCTTCTAAAAGCCCCCAGAACCTTCTAGAGCCCCCAAGGACCCTTCTAAAAGCCCCCAGACCCTTCTAGACACCAACAGGACCCTTCTGAAAGCACCCAGACCCTTGTAGAGCCCCCCAGGACCCTTCTAAAAGCCCCCAGACCCTTCTAGAGCCGCCCAGCACCCTTCTAAAAGCCCCCAGACCCTTCTAGAGGCCACCAGGGCCCTTCTAAAAGCCCCCAGACCCTTCTAGAGCCCCCCAGGACCCTTCTAAAAGCCCCCAGACCCTTCTAGAGCCACCCAGCACCCTTGTAAAAGCCCCCAGATCCTTCTAGAGCCCCCCAGGACCCTTCTAAAAGCCACCAGACCCTTCTATAGCCACCCAGGACCGTTCTAAAAGCCCACAGACCCTTCTAGAGCCCCCCAGGTCCCATCTAAAAGCACCCAGACCCTTCTAGAGGCCCCCAGGACCCTTCTAAAAGCCCCCAGACCCTTCTAGAGCCCCCCAGGACCCTTCTAAAATCCCCCAGACCATTCTAGAGCCCCCCAGGACCCTTGTGAAAGCCCCCAGACCCTTCTAGAGCCCCCAAGGACCCTTCAAAATGCCCCCAGACCCTTCTAGAGCCACCAAGGACCCTTCAAAAAGCCACCAGACGCTTCTAGAGCCCCCCAGGACTCTTGTGAAAGCCCCCAGACCCTTTTAGAGGCCCCCAGGACCCTTCTAAAAGCCCCCAGACCCTTCTAGAGGCCCCCAGGACCCTTCTAAAAGCCCCCAGACCCTTCTAGAGCCTCCCAGGACCCTTCTAAAAGCCCCCAGACCCTTCTAGAGCCTCCCAGGACCATTCTAAAAGCCCCCAGACCCTTTTAGAGCCCCCCAGGACCCCTCTAAAAGCCCCCAGACCCTTCTTGAGCCCCCCAGGACCCTTCTAAAATCCCCCAGACCCTTCTAGAGCCAATAAAGACCCTTCTAAATGCCCCGAGAACCTTCTAGAGCCCCCCCGGACCATTCTAAAAGCCCCCAGGACCCATCTAAAAGCACCCAGACCCTTCTGGATGTCCCCAGGACCCTTCAAAAAGCCCCCGGACCCTTCTAGAGCCCCCCAGGACCCATCTAAAGGCCCCCAGACCCTTCTATAGCCCTCCAGGACCCTTCTAAAAGCACCCAGATCCTTCTAGAGCCCCCCAGGACCCTTCTAAAAGCCCCCAGACCCTTCTTGACCCCCCCAGGACCCTTCTAAAAGCCGCCAGACCCTTCTAGAGCCCCCCAAGACCCTTCTAAAAGCCCCCAGATCCTTCTAGAGCCCCCCAGGACCCTTCTAAAAGCCCCCAGACACTTCTAGAGCCTCCCAGGACACTTCTAAAGACCCCAGACCTTTCTAGAGTCACCCAGGACCTATCTCAAAGAACCCAGACCCTTCTAGAGGTCCCCAGGACCCTTCTAAAAGAACCCAGACCCTTCTAGAGCCCCCCAAGACCATTCTAAAAGCCCTCAGACCCTTCTAGTGACGCCCAGGACCCTTGTGAAAGCCCCCAGACCCTTCTAGAGCCCCCCAGGACCCTTCTAAATGCCCCCAGACCCCTCTAGAACCAACCAGGACGCTTCTGAAAGCCCCCAGACCCTTCTAGAGCCCCCCAGCACCCTTCTAAAAGCCCCCAGACCCTTCTAGATCCTCCCAGGACCCTTCTAAAAGCCCCCAGAACCTTCTAGAGCCCCCCAGGACCATTCTAAAAGCCCCCAGACCCTTCTAGAGACCCCCAGGACCCTTCTGAAAGCACCCAGACCCTTGTAGAGCCCCCCAGGACCATTCTAAAAGCCCCCAGACCCTTCTAGAGCCCCCCAGCACCCTTCTAAAAGCCCCCAGACCCTTCTAGAGCCCCCAAGACCCTTCTAAAAGCCCCCAGATCCTTCTAGAGCCCCCCAGGACCCTTCTAAAAGCCAGCAGACCCTTCTAGAGCCACCGAGGACCCTTCTAAAAGCCCACAGACCCTTCTAGAGCTACCCAGGTCCCATCTAAAAGCACCCAGACCCTTCTAGAGGCCCCCAGGACCGTTCTAAAAGCCCCCAGACCCTTCTAGAGCCCCGCAAGACCCTTCTAAAAGCCCCCAGATCCTTCTAGAGCCCCCCAGGACCCTTCTAAAAGCCCCCAGACCCTTCTAGAGCCTCCCAGGACACTTCTAAAGACCCCAGACCTTTGTAGAGTCACCGAGGACCTATCTCAAAGAACCCAGACCCTTCTAGAGGTCCCCAGGACCCTTCTAAAAGACCCCAGACCCTTCTAGAGCCTCCCAAGACCATTCTAAAAGCCCTCAGACCCTTCTAGTGACGCCCAGGACCCTTGTGAAAGCCCCCAGACCCTTCTAGAGCCCCCCAGGACCCTTCTAAATGACCCCAGACCCCTCTAGAGCCACCCAGGACCATTCTAAAAGCCCCCAGACCCTTCTAGAGCCCACCAGGACCCTTCTAAAAGCCCCCAGACCCTTCTAGAGCCCCCCAGGACCCTTCTAAAAGCCCCCAGACTCTTCTAGAGGCCCCAGGAACCCTTCTAAAAGCCCTCAGACCCTTCTAGAGGCCCCCAGGACCCTTCTAAAAGCACCCAGGCCCTTCTAGATGCCCCCAGGAACCTCCTAAAAGCAACCAGACCTTTCTAGACCCCCCCAGGACCATTCTAAAAGCCCCCAGACACTTCTAGAGCCACCCAGCACCCTTCTGAAAGACCCCAGACCCTTCTAGAGGCCCCCAGCACCCTTCTAAAAGCCCCCAGACTCTTCTGGAGCCTCCCAGGACCCTTCTAAAAGCCCTCAGACCCTTCTAGAGGCCCCCAGGACCCTTCTAAAAGACCCCAGACCCTTCTAGAGCCCCCCAAGACCCTTCTAAAAGCCCCCAGATCCTTCTGAAGACCCCCCAGGACGCTTCTAAAGGCCCCCAGACCCTTCCAGAGCCCCCTAGGACACTTCTATAAGCCCCCAGACCCTTCTATAGCCCACCAGGACCCTTGTGAAAGCCCCCAGACCCTTCTAGAGCCCCCAGGACCCTTCTAAAAGCCCCCAGACCCTCCTAGAGCCCCCCAGGACCCATCTAAAAGCCCCCAGACCCTTCTAGAGCCACCCAGGACCCTTCTAAAAGCACCCAGACCCCTCTAGAGCCACCCAGGACGCTTCTAAAAGCCCCCAGACCCTTCTAGAGCCACCCAGCATCCTTCAAAAAGCCCCCAGACCCTTCTAGAGCCTCCCAGGACCCTTCTAAAAGACCCCAGACCCTTCTAGAGCCCCCCAGGACCTATCTCAAAGCCCACAGATCCTTCTAGAGCCACCCAGGCCCCTTCAAAAAGCCCCCAGACCCTTCTAGAGCCCCCCAGGACCCTTCTAAAAGCCCCCAGACCCTTCTAGAGTCCCCCAGGACCATTCTAAATGCCCCCAGACCCTTCTAGAGCCCCCCAGGACCCTTCTAAAAGCCCCCAGACCTTTCTAGAGGCCCCCAGGACCCTTCTAAAAGCCCCCAGACCCTTCTAGAGACCCCCAGGACCCTTCTAAAAGCCCCCAGACCCTTCTAGAGCCCCCCAGGACCCTTCTAAAAGCCCCCAGACCCTTCTAGAGACCCCCAGGACCCTTCTAAAAGCCCCCAGACCCTTCTAGAGCCCCCCAGGACCCTTGTGAAAGCCCCCAGACCCTTCTAGAGCCCCCCAGGACCCTTCTAAAAGACCCCAGACCCTTCTAGAGCCCCCCAGGACCTATCTCAAAGCCCACAGATCCTTCTAGAGGAACCCAGGACCCTTCAAAAAGCCCCCAGACCCTTGTAGAGCTCCCCAAGACCTTTCTCAAAGCACCCAGACCCTTCTAGAGCGCCCCAGGACCCATCTAAAAGCCCCAGACTCTTGTAGAGGCCCCCAGGACCGTTCCAAAAGCCCCCAGACCCTTCTAGACCCACCAAGGACCCTTCTAAAAGCCCCCAGACCCTTCTAGATCCCCTCAGGACCCTTGTGAAAGACCACAGACCCTTCTAGAGCCCCCCAAGACCCTTCTGAAAGCCCCCAGACTCTTCTAGAGCCCCCCAGGACCCTTCTAAAAGCCCCCAGACCCTTCTAGAGCCCCCAAGGACCCTTGTGAAAGCCCCCAGACCCTTCTAGAGGCCCCCAGGACCATTCTAAAAGCCCCCAGATACTTCTAGAGCCACTAAAGACCCTTCTAAAAGCACCCAGACCCTTCTAGAGCCCCCAGGACCATTCTAAAAGCCCCCAGACCCTCCTAGAGCCCCCCAGGACCCATCTAAAAGCCCCCAGACCCTTCTAGAGCCACCCAGGACCCTTCTAAAAGCACCCAGACCCCTCTAGAGCCACCCAGGACCCTTCTAACAGCCGACAGACCCTTCTAGAGCCCCCCAGGACCCTTCTAAAAGCCCCCAGACCCTTCTAGAGTCCCCCAGGACCTTTCTCAAAGCCCCCAGACCCTTCTAGAGCCACCCAGGACCCTTCTAAAAGCCCCCAGACCCTTCTAGAGCCCCCCAGGACCCTTCTAAAAGCCCCCAGACCCTTCTAGAGCCTCCCAGGACCCTTCTAAAAGCCCCCAGACCATTCTAGAGCCTCCCAGGACCATTCTAAATGCACCCAGACACATCTAGAGCCCCCCAGGACCCTTGTGAAAGCCCCCAGACCCTTCTAGAGCCCCCCAGGACCCTTCTAAATGCCCCCAGACCCTTCTAGAGCCCCCCAGGACCCTTCTAAAAGCCCCCAGACCCTTCTAGAGCCACCCAGCATCCTTCAAAAAGCCCCCAGACCCTTCTAGAGCCCCACAGGACCCTTCTAAAAGACCCCAGACCCTTCTAGAGCCCCCCAGGACCTATCTCAAAGCCCACAGATCCTTCTAGAGCCACCCAGGACCCTTCAAAAAGCCCCCAGACCCTTGTAGAGCCCCCCAGGACCCTTCTAAAAGCCCCCAGACCCTTGTAGAGCCCCCCAGGACCCTTCTAAAAGCCCCCAGACCCTTCTAGAGTCCCCCAGGACCATTCTAAATGCCCCCAGACCCTTCTAGAGCCCCCCAGGACCCTTCTAAAAGCCCCCAGACCTTTCTAGAGGCCCCCAGGACCCTTCAAAAAGCCCCCATACCCTTCTAGAGCCCCCCAGGACCCTTCTAAAAGCCCCCAGACCCTTCTAGAGCCCCCCAGGACCCTTGTGAAATCCCCCAGACCATTCTAGAGGCCCCCTACCCTTCTAAAAGCCTCCAGACCCTTCTAGAGGCCCCCAGGACACTTCTAAAAGCCCCCATACCCTTCTAGAGCTCCCCAAGACCTTTCTCAAAGCACCCAGACCCTTCTAGAGCCCCCCAGGACCCATCTAAAAGCCCCAGACTCTTGTAGAGGCCCCCAGGACCGTTCCAAAAGCCCCCAGACCCTTCTAGACCCCCCAAGGACCCTTCTAAAAGCCCCCAGACCCTTCTAGATCCCCTCAGGACCCTTGTGAAAGCCCCCAGACCCTTCTAGAGCCCCCCAAGACCCTTCTGAAAGCCCCCAGATTCTTCTAGAGCCCCCCAGGACCCTTCTAAAAGCCCCCAGACCCTTCTAGAGCCCCCAAGGACCCTTGTGAAAGCCCCCAGACCCTTCTAGAGGCGCCCAGGACCATTCTAAAAGCCCCCAGACCCTTCTAGAGCCACTAAAGACCCTTCTAAAAGCACCCAGACCCTTCTAGAGCCCCGCAGGACCCTTCTAAAAGCCCCCAGGACCCATCTAAAAGCCACCAGATTCTTCTAGAGGTCCCCAGGACCATTCTAAAAGCCCCCAGACCCCTCTAGAGCCACCCAGGACCCTTCTAAAAGCCCTCAGACCCTTCTAGAGGCCCCCAGGACCATTCTAAAAGACCCCAGTCCATTCTAGAGGCTTTTAGAATGGTGCTGGCGGGCTCTAGAAGGGTCTAAGGGCTTTTAGAAGGGTCCTGGGGGACTCTCGAAGGGTCTGGGGGCTTTTAGAAGGGTCCTGGTGGCTCTAGAAGGGTCTGGGTCTTTTAGAAGGGCCCTGGGGGGCTCTAGAATGGTCTGGGTGCTTTCAGAATGGTCATGGGGGGCTCTAGAAGGGTCTGGGGGCTTTTAGAAGGGTCCTGGGGGGCTCTAGAAGTGTCTGGGTGCTTTTAGAATGGTCCTGGGAGGCTCTAGAAGGGTCTGGGGGCTTTTAGAAGGGTCCTGGGAGGCTCTAGAAGGGTCTGGGGGCTTTTAGAAGGGTCCTGGGGGGCTCCAGAAGGGTCTGGGGGCTTTTCGAAGGGTCCTGGGTGGCTCTAGAGGGGTCTGGGGGCTTTTAGAATGGTCCTGGGGGTCTCTAGAATGGTCTGGGTGCTTTGAGAAAGGTCCTGGGGGACTCTAGAAAGGTCTGGGGGCTTTTTGATGAGTCCTGGGGACCTCTAGAAGGGTCTGGGGGCTTTTAGAAGTGTCCTGGGGGGCTCTAGAAGAATCTGTGTGCTTTTAGAAGGGTCTTGGGGGCCTCTAGAATGGTCTGGGGCCTTTAGAAGCGTCCTGCTGGTCTCTAGAAGGATCTGGGGGCTTTTAGAAGGTTCCAGGGGGCATCTAGAAGGGTCTGGGGGCTTTTTGAAGAGTCCTGGGGACCTCTAGAAGGGTCTGGGGGCTTTTAGAAGGGTCCTGGGGGGCTCTAGAAGAGTCTGTGTGCTTTTAGAGGGGTCTTGGAGGGCTCTAGAGGGGTCTGGGTGCTTTTAGAAGGGTCCTGGGGGGCTCCAGAAGGGTCTGGGGACTTTTAGAAGGGTCCTGGGTGGCTCTAGAGTGGTCTGGGGTCTTTTTGAAGGGTCCTGGGGGCCTCTAGAAGGGTCTGGGGGCTTTTAGAAGGGTCCTGCGGGGGTCTAGAAGGGTCTGGGGGCTTTTAGAAGGGTCCTGGGGACCTCTAGAAGGGTCTGGGGGCTTTTAGAAGGGTCCTGGGGGCCTCTAGAAGGGTCTGGGTGCTTTTAGAAAGGTCCTGGGGGCTCTAGAAGTGTCTAGGTGCATTTAGAAGGGTCCTGGGGGCCTCTAGAATGGTCTGGGGGCTTTCAGAAGGGTCCTGGGGGGCTCTAGAAGGGTCTGGGGGCTTACAGAAGGGTTCTGGAGGGCTCTAGAAGTGTCTGGGGGTTTTTAGAAGGGTCCTGGGGGGCTCTAAAAGGGTCTGGGGGTTTTTAGAAGGGTCCTCGTGGGCTCTAGAAGGGTCTGGTGGCTTTTAGAAGGGTCCTGGGGGGCTCTAGAAGGGTCTGGGGTCTTTTAGAAGGGTCCTGGATGGCTCTAGAGTGGTCTGGGGGCTTTTAGAATGGTCCTGGGGTCTCTAGAATGGTCTGGGGTCTTTTAGAAGGGTCCTGGGGACCTCTAGAAGGGTCTGGGTGCTTTGAGAATGTTCCTGGGTGACTCTAGAAGGGTCTGGGGTCTTTTTGAAGAGTCCTGGGGACCTCTAGAAGGGTCTGGGGGCTTTTAGAAGGGTCCTGGGGGGCTCTAGAAGAGTCTGTGTGCTTTTAGAAGTGTCTTGGTGGCCTCTAGAATGGTCTGGGGCCTTTAGAAGCGTCCTGGGGGTCTCTAGAAGGATCTGGGGGCTTTTAGAAGGTTCCAGGGGGCATCTTGAAGGGTCTGGGAGCTTTTTGAAGAGTCCTGGGGACCTCTAGAAGGGTCTGGGTGCTTTTAGAAGGGTCCTTGGGGGCTCTAGAAGGGTCTGGGTGCTTTTAGAAGGGTCCTGGGTGGCTCTCGAGGGGTCTGGGGGCTTTTAGAATCGTCCTGGGGGGCTCTAGAAGGGTCTGGGGGTTTTCAGAATGTACCTGGGGGCATCTAGAAGAGTCTGGGTGCTTTTTGAAGAGCCCTGCGGGCCTCTAGAAGGGTCTGGGGGCTTTTAGAAGGGTCCTGGGGGATCTAGAATGGTCTAGGTGCTTTTAGAATGGTCCTGGGGGGCTCTAGAAGGGTCTGGGGGCTTTAAGAATGGTCCGGGGGGTCTAGAAGTGTCTGGGGGCTTTTTGAAGGGTCCTGGAGGCTTCTAGGAGGGTCTGGGGGCTTTTAGAAGGGTCCTGGGGGGCTCTAGAAGGGTCTGGGGGATTTGAGAAATGTTCTGGGGGACTCTAGAAAGGTCTCGGGCTTTTAGAAGTGTCCTGGGAGGCTCTAGAAGTGTCTGGGGGCTTCTAGAAGGGTCTGGGGGCTTTTAGAAGGGTCCTGGGGGGCTCTACAAGGGTCTGGGGGCTTTTAGAAGGGTCATGGGTGTCTCTAGAGGGGTCTGCGGGCTTTTAGAAGGGTATTGGTGGGCTCTAGAAGAGTCTGGGGGCTTTTAGAATGGTCCTGGGGTGCTCTAGAAGGGTCTGGGGGCTTTTAGAAGGGTGCTGGGTGGCTCTAGAAGGGTCTGGGGGCTTTTAGAAGGGTCCTGGGGGCCTCTAGAAGGGTCTGGGGGCTTTTAGATGAGACCTGGGGTGCTCTAGAAGGGTCTGTGGGCTTTGAGAAAGGTCCTGGGGGGCTCTAGAAGTATCTGGGGGCTTTTAGAAGGGTCCTGGGTGGCCATAGAAGGGTCTGGGGGCTTTTAGAAGGGTGCTGGGGGGCTCTAGAATGGTCTGGGGGCTTTTAGAAGTGTCCTGGGGGGATCTAGAAGGGTCTGGGTGCTTTCAGAAGGGTCCTAGGGGGGTTCTAGAAGGGTCTGGGAGCTTTTAGAAGGGTCCTGGGGGGGCTCTAGAAGTGTCTGGGGGCTTTTAGAATGGTCCTGGGAGGCTCTAGAAGGGTCTGGGGGCTTTTAGAAGGTTCCTGGGTGCATCTAGAAGGGTCTGGGTGCTTTTTGAAGAGTCCTGGGGGCTTCTAGAAGGGTCTGGGTGCTTTTAGAAGGGTCCTGGGGGCCTCTAGAAGGATCTGGGGACTTTTTGAAGGGACCTGGGGGCCTCTAGAAGGGTCTGGGGGCTATTAGATGGGTCCTGGGGGCCTCTAGAAGGGTCTGGGGGCTTTCAGAAGGGTCCTGGGGACCTCTAGAAGGGTCTGGGGGCTTTTAAAATGGAACTGGTGGGCTCTAGAAGGGTATGGGGTCATTTAGAAGGGTAATCTGGACCTCTAGAAGGGTCTGGGGGCTTTAAGAAGGGTCCTGGTGGGCTCAAGAAGGGTCTGGTGGTTTTTAGAAGGGTCGTGGGGGGCTCTAGAAGGGTCTGGGGGCTTTCACAAGGGTCCTGGGCGCCTCTAGAAGGGTCTGGGGACTTTCAGAAGGGTCCTGGGGGGCTCTAGAAGGGTCTAGGTGCTTTTAGAAGGGTCCTGGGGGCCTCTAGAAGGGTCTGGGGGCTTTCAGAAGGGTCCTGGGGGGCTCTAGAAGGGTCTGGGGGCTTTTAAAATGGACCTGGGGGGCTCTAGAAGGGTCTGGGGGCATTTAGAAGGGTCCTGGGGACCTCTAGAAGGGTCTGGGGGCTTTCAGAATGGTCCTGGGGGACTCTAGAAGGGTCTGGGGGCTTTCAGAAGGGTCCTGGGGGGCTCCAAAAGGGTCTGGGGCTTTTAGAAGGTTCCTGAGGGCATTTAGAAGGGTCTGGGGGATTTTTGAAGAGTCGTGGGGGCCTCTAGAAGGGTCTGGGGGCTTTTAGAAGGGTCCTGGGGGGGCGTAGAAGAGTCTGGGTGCTTTTAGAAGGGTCCAGGGGGGCTCCAGAAGGGACCCTAACCCTAACCCTAACCCTAACCCTAACCCTAACCCTAACCCAAACCCTAACCCTAACTCTAACCCTAACCCTAACCCTAACCCTAACCCTATCCCTATACCTATCCCTAACCCTAACCCTAACTCTAAACATTACCCTAAACCTAACCCTAACTCTAACCCTAACTCTAACCCTAACCCTAACCCTAACCCTAACCCTAAATCTAACCCTAACCCTAACCCTAACCCTAACCCTAATCCTAACCCTAACTCTAACCCTAACCCTAACCCTAACCCTAACCCTAACTCTAACCCTAACCCTAACCCTAACCCTAACCCTAACCCTAACCCTAACCCTAACTCTAACCCTAACCCTAACTCTAACCCTAACCCTAACCCTAACCCTAACCCTAACCCTAACCCTAACCCTAACCCTAACCCTAACCCTAACCCTAACCCTAACCCTAACCCTAACCCTAACCCTAACCCTAACCCTAACCCTAACCCTAACCCTAACCCTAACCCTAACCCTAACCCTAACCCTAACCCTAACCCTAACCCTAACCCTAACCCTAACCCTAACCCTAACCCTAACCCTAACCCTAACCCTAACTCTAACCCTAACCCTAACCCTAACCCTAACTCTAACCCTAACCCTAACCCTAACTCTAACCCTAACCCTAACCCTAACCCTAACCCTAACCCTAACCCTAACCCTAACCCTAACCCTAACCCTAACCCTAACTCTAACCCTAACCCTAACCCTAACCCTAACTCTAACCCTAACCCTAACCCTAACTCTAACCCTAACTCTAACCCTAACCCTAACCCTAACCCTAACTCTAACCCTAACCCTAACCCTAACTCTAACCCTAACCCTAACTCTAACCCTAACCCTAACCCTAACCCTAACCCTAACTCTAACCCTACCTCTAACTCTAACTCTAACCCCTACAAGTGTCTGGGAGATTTTAGAAGAGTCCTTGAAGGATCTAGGAGGGTCTAGGGACTCTAAAAAGGTTCCTAAGGTGCTCCGGAAGGGTCTGGGGCCTTTTAGAAGGGTCCTCGGTGGCTCTAGAAGGGTCTAGGGTAT
The DNA here is from genome assembly GCA_033459285.1 of Clamator glandarius. Classification (NCBI taxonomy): domain Eukaryota; kingdom Metazoa; phylum Chordata; class Aves; order Cuculiformes; family Cuculidae; genus Clamator; species Clamator glandarius. The sequence continues at coordinate 11,721 of JAUNZM010000495.1, read as the reverse complement.
TGTAGAAGGGTCCTAAGAGGGTTTAGTAGGGTCTGGGGGTCTTTATAAAATTTTGGGGGCCTTTGTAAGGTTTTGGGAGGCTCTAGAAAGTCCGGGGGCTTTGAGAAGCACCCTGGGGTCTCTAAAAGGGTCTGGGGGATTTTAGAATGTTCCTGGGGACTCTAGAAGGGTCTGGTGGCTTTTAGAAGGGTCCTGGGGGCCTCTAGAAGGGTCTGGGGGCTTTTAGAAGGGTCCTGGGGGGCTCTAGAATGGTCTGGGGTCTTTTAGAAGTGTCCTGGTGGGCTCTAGAAGGGTCTGGGGGCTTTTAGAAGGGTCCTGGGGGGCTCTAAAAGGGTCTGGGGGATTTTAGAATGTTATTGGGGGCTCTAGACGTGTCTGGGTGCTTTTAGAAGGTTCCTGGGGGGCTCTAGAAGGGTCTGGGGGCTTCTAGAGCAAAAATTTCAATTTTGGACATTTGGGGAATTCGCAGGGCTGAGCACACCCGGAGTGCCCCCAGACCCTTCTAGAGCCCCCCAGGACCCTTCTAAAAGCCCCCAGACCCTTCTAGAGCCTCCCAGGACACTTCAAAAAGCCCCCAGACCCTTCTAGAGCCCCCCAGGACCCTTCTAAAAGCACCCAGACCCTTCTAGAGCCTCCCAGGACCCTTCTAAAAGCCCCCAGACCCTTCTAGAGCCTCCCAGGACCCTTCTAAAAGCCCCCAGACCCTTCTAGAGCCTCCCAGGACCATTCTAAAAGCCCCCAGACCCTTCTAGAGCCCCCCAGGACCCTTCTAAAAGACCCCAGACCCTTCTAGAGCCCCCCAAGACCCTTCTAAAAGCCCCCAGATCCTTCTAGAGCCCCCCAGGAACCTTCTAAAAGCCCCCAGACCATTCTAGAGCTCCCCAGGACCCTTGTGAAAGCCCCCAGACCATTCTAGAGCACCCCAGGACCTTTCAAAAAGCCCCCAGACCCTTCTAGAGCCCCCCAGGACCTTTCTCAAAGCCCACAGACCCTTCTAGAGCCCCCCAGGTCCCATCTAAAAGCACCCAGACCCTTCTAGAGCCTCCCAGGACCCTTCTAAAAGACCCGAGACCCTTCTAGAGCCCCCCAGGACCCTTCTAAAATCCCCCAGACCCTTCTAGAGCCTCCCAGGACCATTCTAAAAGCCCCCAGACAATTCTAGAGCCCTACAGGACCCTTCTAATAGACCCCAGACCCTTCTAGAGCCCCCCAAGACCCTTCTAAAAGCCCCCAGATCCTTCTAGAGACGCCCAGGACGCTTCTAAAAGCCCCCAGACCCATCTAGAACCCCCCCAGGACCCATCTAAAAGCCCCCACACCCTTCTAGAGCCCCCCAGGACGATTCTAAAAGCCCCCAGACCCTTCTAGAGCCCCCCAGGACCCTTGTGAAAGCCCTCAGACCCTTCTAGAGGCCCCCAGGTCCCTTCTAAAAGCCCCCAGACCCTTCTAGAGACCCCCAGGACCCTTCTAAAAGCCCCCAGACCCTTCTAGAGCCTCCCAGGACCATTCTAAAAGCCCCCAGACACTTCTAGAGCCACTCAGGACCCTTCTAAAAGCCCCCAGACCCTTCTAGAGCCCCCCAGGACCCTTCTGAAAGCACCCAGACCCTTGTAGAGCCCCCCAGGACCTTTCTCAAAGCCCACAGACCCTTCTAGAGCCCCCCAGGTCCCATCTAAAAGCACCCAGACCCTTCTAGAGCCTCCCAGGACCCTTCTAAAAGTCCCGAGACCCTTCTAGAGCCCCCCAGGACCCTTCTAAAATCCCCCAGACCCTTCTAGAGCTTCCCAGGACCATTCTAAAAGCCCCCAGACACTTCTAGAGCCCTACAGGACCCTTCTAAAAGACCCCAGACCCTTCTAGAGCCCCCCAAGACCCTTCTAAAAGCCCCCAGATCCTTCTAGAGACGCCCAGGACGCTTCTAAAAGCTCCCAGACCCTTCTAGAACCCCCCCAGCACCCTTCTAAAAGCCCCCACACCCTTCTAGAGCCCCCCAGGACCCTTCTAAAAGCCCCCAGACCCTTCTAGAGCCTCCCAGGACCCTTGTGAAAGCCCTCAGACCCTTCTAGAGGACCCAGGACCCTTCTAAAAGACCCCAGACCCTTCTAGAGCCCCACAAGACCCTTCTAAAAGCCCCCAGATCATTCTAGAGCCGCCCAGGACTATTCTAAAAGCCCCCAGACCCTTCTAGAGCCTCTCAGGACCCTTCTAAAAGCCCCCAGACCTTTCTAGAGTCCCCCAGGACCTTTCTCAAAGAACCCAGACCCTTCTAGAGGTCCCCAGGACCCTTCTAAAAGACCCCAGACCCTTCTAGAGCCCCCCAGCACCCTTCTAAAAGCCCCCAGACCCTTCTAGAGCCTCCCAGGACCCTTCTAAAAGCACCCAGACCCTTCTAGAGCCTCCCAGGACCATTCTAAAATCCCCCAGACACTTCTAGAGCCCCCCAGGACCCTTCTAAAAGCCCCCAGACCCTTCTAGAGCCCCCCAGGACCCTTCTGAAAGCACCCAGACCCTTGTAGAGCCCCCCAGGACCTTTCTCAAAGCCCACAGACCCTTCTAGAGCCCCCCAGGTCCCATCTAAAAGCACCCAGACCCTTCTAGAGGCCCCCAGGACGCTTCTAAAAGCCCCCAGACCCTTCTAGAGCCCACCAGGACACTTCTAAAAGCACCCAGACCATTCTAGAGCCCCCCCGGACCCTTGTGAAAGCCCCCAGACCCTTCTAGAGCCCCCCAGGACCCTTCAAAAAGCCCCCAGACCCTCCTAGAGCCCCCCAGGACCTTTCTCAAAGCCCACAGACCCTTCTAGAGCCCCCCAGGTCCCATCTAAAAGCACCCAGACCCTTCTTGAGCCCTCCAGGACCATTCTAAATGCCCCCAGACCCTTCTAGAGCCTCCCAGAACCCTTCTAAAAGCCCCCAGACCCTTCTAGAGCCTCCCAGGACCATTCTAAAAGCCCCCAGAAACTTCTAGAGCCCCCCAGGACCCTTCTAAAAGACCCCAGACCCTTCTAGAGCCCCCCAGGACCCTTCTAAAAGCCCCCAGATCCTTCTAGAGCCTCCCAGGACCCTTCTAAAAGCCCCCAGACCCTTCTCGAAACCACCCAGGACCCTTCTAAAAGCCCCCAGACCCTTCTAGAGCCCCCCAGGACCCTTCTAAAAGCCCCCAGACCCTTCTAGAGCCCCCCAGGACCATTCAAAAGCCCCCAGACACTTCTAGAGCCCCCCAGGACCCTTCTAAAAGCCCCCAGATCCTTCTAGAGCCCCCCAGGACCCTTCTGAAAGCACCCAGACCCTTCTAGAGCCCCCCAGGACCCTTCTAAAAGCCCCCAGACCCTTCTAGAGCTACCCAGGACCCTTCTAAAAGCCCCCAGACCCTTCTAGAGCCCCACATGTCCCTTCTGAAAGCCCCCAGACCCTTCTTGAGCCCCCCAGGACCCTTCTAAAAGCTCCCAGACTTTTCTATGGCCACCCAGTACCCTTCTAAAAGCTCCCATATCCTTCTAGAGCCCCCCAGGACCTTTATCAAAGCGCACAGACCCTTCTAGAGCCCCCCAGGTCTCATCTAAAAGACCCCATATCTTTCTAGAGCCCCCCAGGACCCTTCTAAAAGCACCCAGACTCTTCTAGAGCTCCCCAGGACCCTTCTAAAAGCACCCAGACCCCTCTAGAGCCACCCATGAACCTTCTAAAAGCCCCCAGACCCTTCTAGAGGCCCCCAGACCCTTCTAGAACATCCCAGGACCCTTCTAAAAGCCCGGGACCTTTCTAGAGTCCCCCAGGACCTTTCTCAAAGCCCCTAGACCCTTCAAGAGCCCCCCGGTACCCTTCTAAAAGACCCCAGACCCTCCTAGAAGCCTCCAAGACCCTTCTAAAAGCCCCCAGACATTCTAGAGCCCCCCAGCACCCTTCTAAAAGCCCCCAGACCCTTCTAGATGCCACCAGGGCCCTTCTAAAAGCCCCCAGACCATTCTAGAGCCCCCCAGGACCCTTCAAAAAGCACCCAGACCATTCTAGAGCCCCCCAGGACCCTTCTAAAAGACACCAGACCCTTCTAGAGCCACCCAGGACCCTTCTGAAAGCCCCCAGACCCTTTTAGAGCCTCCCAGGACCCTTCTAAAAGCCCCCAGACCCTTCTAGAGCCCTCCAGGACCCTTCTGAAGGCCCCCAGACCCTTCTAGAGCCCCCCAGGACCCTTCTAAAAGCCCCCAGACCCTTCAAGAGGCACCCAGGACCCTTCTAAAAGCACCTAGACCCTTCTAGAGCCCCCTAGGACCCTTCTGAATGTCCCCAGACCCTTCTAGAGGCCCCCAGGAATCTTCTAAAAGCCCCCAGACCCTTCGAGATGTCCCCAGGTCAATTCTAAAAGCACCCAGACCCCTCTAGAGCACAGCAGGACCCTTCTTAAAGTCCCAGACCCTTCTAGAGGCTCCCAGGACCCTTCAAAAAGCCCCCAGACCCTTCTAGAGCCACCCAGGACCCTTCTAAAAGCCCCCAGAACCTTCTAGAGCCCACCAGGACCGTTCTAAAAGCCCCCAGACCCTTCTAGAGCCACCCAGTACCCTTCTAAATGCCACCAGACCCTTCTAGAGCCCACCAGGACCATTCTAAAAGCCCCCAGACCCTTTTAGAGCCCCCCAGGACCCTTCTAAAAGCCCCCAGACCCTTCTAGAGCCATCCAGGACCCTTCTGAAAGCCCCCAGACCCTCTAGAGCCACCCAGGACCCTTCTAAAAGACCCCAGACCCTTCTAGAGGCCCCCAGGACTCTTCAAAAAGCCCCCAGACCCTTCTAGATGCCCCCACGAGCCTTCTAAAAGCCCCCAGATCCTTCTAGAGCCTCCCAGGACCCTTCGAAAAGCCCCCAGACCTTTCTAGAGTCCCCCAGGAGCTTTCTAAAAGCCCCCAGACCCTTCTAGATGCACCTACGAACCTTCTAAAAGCCCCCAGATCCTTCTAGAGCCTCCCAGGACCCTTCTAAAAGCCCCCAGACCATTCTAGAGCCCCCCAGGACCCTTCTAAAAGCACCCAGACCCTTCTAGAGCCTCCCAGGACCCTTCTAAAAGCCCCCAGACCCTTTTATAGCGTCCCAGGACCATTCTAAAAGCCCCCAGACACTTCTAGAGCCCCCCAGTACCCTTCTAAAAGCACCCAGATCCTTCTAGAGCCCCCCAGGACCCTTCAAAAAGCCCCCAGACCCTTCTAGAGCCCCCCAGGACCTTTCTAAAAGCCCACAGACCCTTCTAGAGCCACCCAGGTCCCATCTAAAAGCACCCAGACCCTTCCAGAGGCCCCCAGGACCCTTCTAAAAGCCCCCAGACCCTTCTAGAGTCCCCCAGGACCCTTCTAAAATCCCCCAGACCATTCTAGAGCCCCCCAGGACCCTTGTGAAAGCCCCCAGACCCTTCTAGAGCCCCCCAGGACCCTTCAAAAAGCCCCCAGACCCTTCTAGAGCCCCCCAGGACCTTTCTCAAAGCCCACAGACCCTTCTAGAGCCAACCAGGTCCCATCTAAAACCACCCAGACCCTTCTAGAGCCTCCCAGGACCCTTCTAAAAGCCCCCAGCCCCTTCTAGAGCCTCCCAGGACCCTTCTAAAAGCCCCCAGACCCTTCTAGAGCCTCCCAGGACCATTCTAAAAGCCCCCAGACACATCTAGAGCCCCCCAGGACCCTTCTAAAAGCCCCCAGACCCTTCTAGAACCCCCCCAGGACCCATCTAAAAGCCCCCAGAATCTTCTAGAGCCCCCCAGGACCGTTCCAAAAGCAACCAGACCCTTCTAGAGCTCCCCAGGACCCTTCTAAAAGCCCCCAGACAATTCTAGAGGCCCCCAGGACCCTTCTAAAAGACCCCAGACCCTTCTAGAGACCCCAAGACCCTTCTAAAAGCCCCCAGATCCTTCTAGAGCCCCCCAGGACCCTTCTAAAAGCACCCAGACCCTTCTAGAGGCCCCCAGGACCCTTCTAAAAGCCCCCAGACCTTTCTAGAGTCCCCCAGGACCTTTCTCAAAGAACCCAGACCCTTCTAGATGTCCCCAGGACCCTTCTAAAAGCCCCCAGACCCTTCTAGAGCCCCCCAGGACCCTTCTAAAAGCCCACAGACCCTTCTAGAGTACCCCAAGCACCCTTCTAAAAGCCCCCAGACCCTTCTAGAGCCTCCCAGGACCCTTCTAAAAGCCCCCAGACCCTTCTAGAGCCTCCCAGGACAATTCTAAAAGCCACCAGACACTTCTAGAGCCCCCCAGGACCTTTCTAAAAGCCCCCAGACCCTTCTAGAGCCCCCCAGGACCCTTCTAAAAGACCCCAGACTCTTCTAGAACCCCCCAGAACCATTCTAAAAGCCCTCAGACCCTTCGAGTGACGCCCAGGACCCTTCTGAAAGCACCCAGACCATTCTAGAGGCACCCAGGACAATTCTAAAAGCCCCCAGACCCTTCCAGAGCCCCCCAGGACCCTTCTAAAAGCCCCCAGACACTTCTAGAGCCTCCCAGGACCCTTCTAAAAGCCCCCAGACCCTTCTAGAGCCTCCCAGGACAATTCTAAAAGCCACCAGACACTTCTAGAGCCCCCCAGGACCCTTCTAAAAGCCCCCCGACCCTTCTAGAGCCCCCCAGGACCATTCTGAAAGCACCCAGACCCTTGTAGAGCCCCCCAGGACCCTTCTAAAAGTCCCCAGACCCTTCTAGAGCCCCCCAGCACCCTTCTAAAAGCCCCCAGACCCTTCTAGAGGCCACCAGGGCCCTTCTAAAAGCCCCCAGACCCTTCTAGAGCCCCCCAGGACCCTTCTAAAAGCCCCCAGACCCTTCTAGAGCCACCCAGCACCCTTCTAAAAGCACCCAGATCCTTCTAGAGTCCCCCAGGACCCTTCTAAAAGCCCCCACACCCTTCTAGATCCCAGTAGGACCCTTCTGAATGTCACCAGACCCTTCTAGAGGCCCCCAGGACCCTTCTAAAAGCCCCCAGACCCTTCTAGATCCCCCTAGGACCCTTCTGAATGTCCCCAGACCCTTCTAGAGGCCCCCAGGACTCTTCAAAAAGCCCCCAGACCCTTCTAGATGCCCCCAGGAAAATTCTAAAAGCCCCCAGATCCTTCTAGAGCCCCCCAGGACCCTTCTAAAAGCCCCAAGACCTTTCTAGATTCCCCCAGGACCTTTCTCAAAGCCCCCAGACCCTTCTAGAGGTCCCAGGACCCTTCTAAAAGAGCCCAAACCCTTCTAGAGCCCCCCAGGACCATTCTAAAAGCCCTCAGACCCTTCTAGTGACGCCCAGGACCCTTCTGAAAGCCCCCAGACCCTTCTAGAGCCCCCAGGACCCTTCTAAAAGCCCCCAGACCCCTCTAGAGCCACCCAGGACCCTTCTAAAAGCCCCCAGACCCTTCTAGAGCCCCCCAGGACCATTCTAAAAGCCCCCAGACCCTTCTAGAGCCTCCCAGGACCATTCTAAAAGCCCCCAGACATTTCTAGAGCCCCCGAGGACCCCTCTAAAAGCACCCAGATCCTTCTAGAGCCCCCCAGGACCCTTCAAAAAGCCCCCAGACCCTTCTAGAGCCCCCCAGGACCCTTCTAAAAGCCCCAAGACCTTTCTAGATTCCCCCAGGACCTTTCTCAAAGCCCACAGACCCTTCTAGAGCCCCCCAGGTCCCATCTAAAAGCCCCCAGACCCTTCTAGAGCCCCCCTGGACCCTTCAAAATGCCCCCAGACCCTCCTAGAGCCCCCCAGGACCTTTCTCAAAGCCCACAGACCCTTCTAGAGCCCCCCAGGTCCCATCTAAAAGCACCCAGACCCTTCTAGAGCCTCCCAGGACCCTTCTAAAAGTCCCCAGACCCTTCTAGAGCATCCCAGGACCCTTCTAAAAGCCCCCAGACCCTTCTAGAGCCTCAAAGGACCATTCTAAAAGCCCCCAGACACTTCTAGAGCCCCCCAGGACCCTTCTAATAGACCCCAGACCCTTCTAGAGCCCACCAAGACCCTTCTAAAAGCCCCCAGATCCTTCTAGAGACGCCCAGCACCCTTCTAAAAGCCCCCAGACCCTTCTAGAACCCCCCCAGGACCCATCAAAAAGCCCCCAGACTCTTCTACAGCCCCCCAGGACCGATCCAAAAGCACCCAGACCCTTCTAGAGCCCCCCAGGACCCTTCTAAAAGCCCCCAGACCCTTCTAGAGCCCCCCAGGACCCTTCTAAAAGCCCCCAGACCCTTCTTGAGCCCCCCAGGACCCTTCTAAAAGCCGCCAGACCCTTCTAGAGCCCCCCAAGACCCTTCTAAAAGCCCCCAGATCCTTCTACAGCCCCCCAGGACCCTTCTAAAAGCCCCCAGACCCTTCTAGAGCCTCCCAGGACACTTCTAAAGACCACAGACCTTTCTAGAGTCACCCAGGACCTATCTCAAAAAAACCAGACCCTTCTAGAGGTCCCCAGGACCCTTCTAAAACACCCCAGACCCTTCTAGAGCCCCCCAAGACCATTTTAAAAGCCCTCAGACCCTTCTAGTGACGCCCAGGACCCTTGTGAAAGCCCCCAGACCCTTCTAGAGCCCACCAGGACCCTTCTAAAAGCCCCCAGACCCTTCTAGAACCCCCCCAGGACCCATCTAAAAGCCCCCAGACTCTTCTAGAGCCCCCCAGGACCGATCCAAAAGCACCCAGACCCTTCTAGAGCCCCCCAGGACCCTTCTAAAAGCCCCCAGACCCTTCTAGAGCCCCCCAGGACCCTTCTAAAAGCCCCCAGACCCTTCTAGAGCCACCCAAGACCCTTCTAAAAGCCCCCAGATCCTTCTAGAGCCCCCCAGGACCCTTCTAAAAGCCCCCAGACCCTTCTAGAGCCTCCCAGTACACTTCTAAAGACCCCAGACCTTTCTAGAGTCACCCAGGACCTATCTCAAAGAACCCAGACCCTTCTAGAGGTCCCCAGGACCCTTCTAAAAGACCCCAGACCCTTCTAGAGCCCCCCAAGACCATTCTAAAAGCCCTCAGACCCTTCTAGTGAAGCCCAGGACCCTTGTGAAAGCCCCAGACCCCTCTAGAGCCCCCCAGGTCTCATCTAAATGCCCCCAGACGCCTCTAGAGCCACCCAGGACCATTCTAAAAGCCCCCAGACCCATCTAGAGCCCCCCAAGACCCTTCTGAAAGTCCCCAGACCCTTCTAGAGCCCCCCAGGACCCTTCTAAAAGCCCCCAGAACCTTCTAGAGGCCCCCAGGACCCTTCTAAAAGCCCCCAGACTATTCTAGACACCCCCAGGGCCCTTCTGAAAGCACCCAGACACTTGTAGAGCCCCCCAATACCCTTCTAAATGTCCCCAGAGCCTTCTAGAGCCCCCCAGCACCCTTCTAAAAGCCCCCAGACCCTTCTAGAGGCCACCAGGGCCCTTCTAAAAGCCCCCAGACCCTTCTAGAGCCCCCCAGGACCCTTCTAAAAGCCCCCAGACCCTTCTAGAGCCATCCAGCACCCTTCTAAAAGCCCCCAGATCCTTCTAGAGCCCCCCAGGACCCTTCTAAAAGCCACCAGACCCTTCTATAGCCACCCAGGACCCTTCTAAAAGCCCACAGACCCTTCTAGAGCCCCCCAGGTCCCATCTAAAAGCACCCAGACCCTTCTAGAGCATCCCAGGACCCTTCTAAAAGCCACCAGACACTTCTAGAGCCCCCCAGGACCCTTCTAAAAGCCCCCAGACCCTTCTAGAGCCCCCCAGGACCATTCTGAAAGCAACCAGACCCTTGTAGAGCCCCCCAGGACCCTTCTAAAAGTCCCCAGACCCTTCTAGAGCCCCCCAGCACCCTTCTAAAAGCCCCCAGACCCTTCTAGAGGCCACCAGGGCCCTTCTAAAAGCCCCCAGACCCTTCTAGAGCCCCCCAGGACCCTTCTAAAAGCACCCAGACCCTTCTAGAGCCACCCAGCACCCTTCTAAAAGCACCCAGATCCTTCTAGAGCCCCCCAGGACACTTCTAAAAGCCACCAGACCCTTCTAGAGCCCCCCAAGACCCTTCTGAAAGCCCCCAGATACTTCTAGAGCCCCCCAGGACCCTTCTAAAAGCCCCCAGACCCTTCTAGATCCTAGTAGGACCCTTCTGAATGTCACCAGACCCTTCTAGAGGCCCCCAGGACTCTTCAAAAAGCCCCCAGACCCTTCTAGATGCCCCCAGGAAAATTCTAAAAGCCCCCAGATCCTTCTAGAGCCTCCCAGGACCCTTCTAAAAGCCCCCAGACCTTTCTAGATTCCCCCAGGACCTTTGTCAAAGCCCCCAGACCCTTCTAGAGGTCCCAGGACCCTTCTAAAAGAGCCCAGACCCTTCTAGAGCCCCCCAGGACCATTCTAAAAGCCCTCAGACCCTTCTAGTGACGCCCAGGACCCTTCTGAAAGCCCCCAGACCCTTCTAGAGTCCCCCAGGACCCTTCTAAAAGCCCCCAGACCCCTCTAGAGCCACCCAGGACCCTTCTAAAAGCCCCCAGACCCTTCTAGAGCCCCCCAGGACCCTTCTAAAAGCCCCCAGACCCTTCTAGAGCCTCCCAGGACCATTCTAAAAGCCCCCAGACCCTTTTAGAGCCTCCCAGGACCCCTCTAAAAGCACCCAGATCCTTCTAGAGCCCCCCAGGACCCTTCTAAAAGCCCCCAGACCCTTCTAGAGCCCCCCAGGACCTTTCTCATAGCCCACAGACCCTTCTAGAGCCCCCCAGGTCCCATCTAAAAGCCCCAGACCCTTCTAGAGCCCCCCAGGACCCTTCTAAAAGCCCCCAGACCCTTCTAGAGCCCCCCAGAACCCTTGTGAAAGCCTCCAGACCCTTCTAGAGCCCCCAGGACACTTCAAAAAGCCCCCAGACCCTTCTAGAGCCTCCCAGGACCCTTATAAAACTCCCCAGACCCTTCTAGAGCATCCCAGGACCCTTCTAAAAGCCCCCAGACCCTTCTAGAGCCTCAAAGGACCCTTCTAAAAGCCCACAGACCCTTCTAGAGCCCCCCAGGACCCTTCTAAAAGCCCCCAGACCATTCTAGAGCCCCCCAGGACCCTTCTAAAAGCCGCCAGACCCTTCTAGAGCCCCCCAAGACCCTTCTAAAAGCCCCCAGATCCTTCTAGAGCACCCCAGGACCCTTCTAAAAGCCCCCAGACCCTTCTAGAGCCTCCCAGGACACTTCTAAAGACCACAGACCTTTCTAGAGTCACCCAGGACCTATCTCAAAGAACCCAGACCCTTCTAGAGGTCCCCAGGACCCTTCTAAAAGACCCCAGACCCTTCTAGAGCCCCCCAAGACCATTCTAAAAGCCCTCAGACCCTTCTAGTGACGCCCAGGACCCTTGTGAAAGCCACCAGACCCTTCTAGAGCCCCCCAGGACCCTTCTAAATGTCCCCAGACCCCTCTAGAACCACCCAGGACCCTTCTAAAAGCCCCCAGACCCTTCTAGAGCCCCCCAGGACCCTTCTAAAAGCCCCCAGACTATTCTAGACACCCCCAGGGCCCTTCTGAAAGCACCCAGACCCTTGTAGAGCCCCCCAATACCCTTCTAAATGTCCCCAGAGCCTTCTAGAGCCCCCCAGCACCCTTCTAAAAGCCCCCAGACCCTTCTAGAGGCCACCAGGACCCTTCTAAAAGCCCCCAGACCCTTCTAGAGCCATCCAGCACCCTTCTAAAAGCCCCCAGATCCTTCTAGAGCCCCCCAGGACCCTTCTAAAAGCCCCCAGACCCTTCTATAGCCACCCAGGACCCTTCTAAAAGCCCACAGACCCTTCTAGAGCCCCCCAGG